>JAEQBH010002328.1:40000-308224 GCA_016808115.1 Tetrastigma voinierianum | reverse complement strand
ATGCTCTATGCTTTTCTATGGATCGACTCCAGTGCATGAGATTAACCAAGTGGGCGCCTTCGGGCCCTTTATATAGGATGCTCAAGGGCAATCCTAGTACAGTGCTGACTAAAGTCCTACTTTAACTCTAGTCCTCAATCCCGGCAAACTTGACCTGATCAGCTAAAAGCTCTGGGGTCGTGGCTGAATGAAACTCTATACGTACATCGTTCCACCGAGGAGTAGGAGTCCTCCTTTAAGTGCATCCCACCTAGGGTCCTTCAGCTTGGGAGACCTTCCGCCTAAGTCCAGCACCGCCCAGGAGTCTTTCACTTTAGTGCGGGAGTCCTTCAGCACAGGGAGTCTTTCACGCCTAGGAGTCCTTCTGCATAGGACTCCCTTAGGCTATGAGATCCTTGTTGCACTCGGATTAGGAAAAAACGGCCCGAGGCTCTCTGCATATATTCTTGACATTCCCACAACGATTCCGTTTGCCTCAAGTGCCATGCCTAGGCCTACAGCGAGTGGCCGTGACGTGCTGTCGTGCCCTTCAGTTACATTCTTGCCTTCCCGCATGTGCGTGCTTAGCTCACGCTTTGTGCCTCCGGAAACTTGTTTCCCATCTTTGCCTTGCTCGATTTCCCTTAAGCGGGCCATGGGGCTAAGGCAGCGCCCTCATGCCGCACGGGACTTGTGTTATCTAGTCGAGGGGTTGATAGTAGGCCACTATCCTACCATCGAAAGTTGATAAGGTAGATATTTGAATGAGTTATCACCGGCACGATGGTCGTGCGATCCGTCGAGTTATCATGAATCATCAGAGCAACGGGAATAGCCCGCGTCGACCTTTTATCTAATAAATGCATCCCTTCCAGAAGTCAGGGTTTGTTGCACGTATTAGCTCTAAATTACTCGGTTATCAGGAAGTAAGCAGTACCATCAAACAAACTATAAGCGATTTAATGAGACATTAGCGATTTCCGATCGAATTAGTTTCATACTTACACATGCATGGATTAATCTTTGAGACAAGCATATGACTACTGGCAGGATCAACCAGGTAACATTCTTGTGCAATGTCGGAACCTCATGCACCTAGCCTAGACCACAATGGGAGACGGGAGGGCAAATCGGAGCCGATCATCGTACATACGCGTCTAGCGATGAACACTTAAGCTCGGGCAAGAGTGTGATCATTAGATCCCATGCCCATGTTAAGGTTCCACATCCGAGATCACTAGCCATCATCATGGCCCATTGTGAAACCCCTTCGCATGGTCACACGCGTGGGAGTACATGGGCCACGATGTTCGGCAAGGTCCACACCCATGAGGCGGCTGGAGTGGAAGACGACGTTCGAGAAAATTCCATCGATTGGGAAGGCAACACAGGAACCATTATGTTGATGACCAAGGCTTGATTCAAGCGCTTTATAGCTAGAATGAGGAGGGACATAGGGCAATAGTTCGTTGCACGAGCAAGGAGCCTACCAACCCACATTACCCAAACACCACTCACGCATGCATCGGGTTGAGCTACGAGATGCCACACAGAGGCAGTGACTAGTTGGGAGTTATCTCCTAACAAGCACACGGAAGCAACAAGTGATGCCTTTGTAGTACCATTGTAGGCATGAGAAGAATGATAATACTATTTCCAAGTAACCGAATAGTTGATCAAGCAGCAAAGACAAACTGAACAACGAGTTGCAGAGTCACAAGCGGGTCTAAGCCACCATGTCTAAGGAAATGAACAATGCAGGGCATCGTGTCCTAGGCATGGCGTAGCCTTTAGGCCGAGCACGTGTCTAGGCATGCACTTTCGATAGGCAGGTGTCTAGGCATGTCATGGCTAGTCAGGGCAGATGGCAGAGCCCGGGTACTAGGGAGGAGAGGCAGGTGCCTAGGCGAGCCAACTGGGCGAGCTGCGGAGTGCCTGGGCAAGGCAAGCTAAGGAACCTTGCCTAGGAAGGCGCTAAAATGGGAACCATGCTGAGCAAGGGCACTGGGAAGCAGACATCGTGCCTAGGCATGACACTAGCACGGTGCCTAAGCATGCACCAGGTCGAGGCATCGTGCTAAGCATGCCTTGGAGTCAGGCTTCATGCTGAGCATGCACTAGGACAAAGACACGGGTGCTTAGCCAAGGCACTAGCGGAGGCACCATAGCTAAGGGCGAGAGGCATGCTTGCAACGATGGGAAGACATCGGAGTCTATCGGCAGGCGTAGAATGACTGACATGGCGCGATCTTAGACCTTGAGTCGACAAGGCTGCTTGGGAGAGCTAGCAAAGGGGTCATTGTCTGTTTGTCACGGAAAACGGATGTTGAGGGGGCTTAGGGGTGGCATGGGTACACCCGTGCCCTGAGTCGCATGGGTGTGTGCACCTAGGGGCAACACGCAAAATGGTGTCTGTTTGGAGCATCGAGCCTAAGTAAAGACCTTGTGGGCGAGGCCTGTGCCTGGGCATGCACTAGGCTAGAGGCATCGTACCTGGGCATGCACTAGGTGAAGGCACCTTGCCTAGGCAAGGCACTAGGCGAAGGCACCATGGCTAGGCATGCCGGTAAGCAGTACCTTGGAGTGCCTAGCCAAGGCAGGCGGAATTACGTCTTGCAAGCGTCTGTACAAGTAAAAACATCGTGACTAGGCATGCACTAGTAGGGGCACCTGTCCTAGGCATGCACTGGGCCGGGGCACCCTGTCGGGGCATGCACTAGGTAGGGCACCCTATCGGGGCATGCACTGGGGTGAGGGCACCATGCCCGGGGCGAGGCAGGCCGAGGGCACCATGTCTGGGTGGGTGCTAGAGGCGAGGCACCACATCTGGGCATGCACTAGACGAGGTGTTAGTAATAGTGCTTTAGGCCTATTGTATGGACATGGTATTTTGACTATTTATGAGAATTTATTATTATGATGATTATTATATAATATCCTTGAATAATATTAATTTTCCTAAATGTCTAATCGAGTTATTGTTATACAGGAATAACAATGGATTAAGACAGTTGAAAGTTTGATTGATATTCATGGGATGAATATGTGTATGAGATATAAATCAAATTTATATCTATTTGTTGAGAACAAATATTGGATAGACCCGTTTTGAGATTAATACATGGATCAAAGTCATAAGTTAATCTCTAATAGTTGTGTCATTAAATCCTTTGACACGAGATCGCTATAGTTCTCAACACTTAAAGAATATTGTGTTTTGATATAATCAAGCGTTGTCTTTAATCGGATGACCATAAAGGTTATACTTGAACATAATAAAATTTTTGTAGTGAGATATAAAGCGATTAAGATGGAATTTGTCCCTCTTATTATAACAGATATATCTGCGGGTCTCCTCGACAAATTGGGCGAAAGAAATGCATGAATTAGTGCTGAATGAATTGATGGAGATCAATGTCATTTTGTTTAGTCGGTCTAATTGGGTTTCAGTAATCAAGATAGAGCGATATAAGGTTGACTTTGTCCCATGCCTTTATGATTCTATCAGAATATCCTTGAGACAAAAGGATTATGTCATTAGCTATATTAAAAGGTTGTCTCGGATCATGAGCTTTTCATTTTTTAGCAGGTAGTCATAATGTGTCTTCTTTAGAGGCCATATGACTTGTAGGATCAAAATGTGATTTAGGCCACTTTGCCAATGTTAATTGAACCATAGGGATAACACATTAAGAACAAATAATAATGGTTATGGTTTTTCACTCTGCAGCAGTAATTTGGAAATAGTGAGATTATTTTTAAATTACAAATAACAATTAGTTGTTATTTAGAATTCGAATTTATTTTGAAAGTTTAAATTCGTGATTTAAATTATAACAAATAATTAATTTGTTATATTTTCTTATTGGATAAGAGGAAATAATCTGTAAAGGTTTTTAATATGGATGTGAATTTAAATTTTTATTATTTAAAAGAGTTTTAAATATATAATAATATAAATTCGTTTCCTTATCTGATAAGGATTTGAATTTAAATTGTTATTATTTAAAAGAGTTTTAAATATATAATAATATAAAATTCATTTTTGACTAAAACCCTAGCAGACTTATATAGATATATATGTGAGACATATATATTTTGTAGTAGTCGTCTTTTACTCACAAACAAGCCAAAAGAAAGAAAAGAAAACCTAATTTCGTTTTGAGAAGACAAACTGAACTAAGTTCAACAAGATCGTTCATTATTTGTTCGTGTGTGGATGCTTGTAAGAGGGTGGTCGCTTTTCAGAAAGGCAGCACCTTTGAGAAGATCCGAATAAACCCGAGGCGTAGACTTTGAGCTTGGCGAATCGATCACGGGGTAAGTTTCGTTTACCTTCCGCCCGGTTTTTATGAAACGCATGTGATCGTTGGTGGGTTAAGGGATAAAATATTTTAAATTCCGCTGCATTTATGTTCCAATCATATTGGATATTCTGCCTGTAACCCAATAGTGGTATCAGAGCCACTTGTGTTTTCATAAAAATCGATAATGCCATGTTTGATCGTATGTATGTGATGTATATGATTCTGGCATGATTTGCGTTTTTGAATATATGTGATATTATGGTTTGTGCGAACGACATAGTTAATAGGTTTTGTTAAGGTATTAATTAATTGAATCCGAAACCTAAAAGGATTCATTAATATGATTAAGAATCCGAATGGGATATTGCTTAAAGTGTTTAATAGCATGTTATATGATTTTGGCTTTGTCTTGTCAGTTAATACATGGACTAAATTCATATATCAGTCGATTTATCAATGATTGTTTATGGTAGTGCGAAAATAAGCCACATGTGTAATGAGATTACATAATATGTTTTAATGTGATTTTGATGGCTTTCGGCTTATTGAAATTTATTGATGAGATCCCGATGAAAATTTAATTTTGACGAAACTCACAATGCTATTATAATTAGTTTAATTGGTTTAAACACCACGCACATTATAATTTATTTCTTTTAATGCAAATTGTTTATGCTATATGATAACATGATATATTTTGCATGTTGTTGCTCGCATGTACGATATGGCCTTTTGACGATGTGATTGATAGGTTATTATTATTATTTTTTATAAGGGTTGTAATTCATCATCCCGACTTGCATCTTGTTTGTTTTTTATTGTAATTTTATTTTACTATTAGTAGTATTTATTTAATTGTTGTAATAAAACAAGAGACAATACAAGCCATTTGAAGTCTACGATCGACCATGATGATGGAGGAGCTAGGTGTCTATCTCACGCGAGTTGGTGGTGAATCGACATCATGGGTGCTTATTACTACATAGGAATGGTATTGATCTTCATATTGGCTTATGGAGATCAATCTAGATTAAGGCCATCTTGTGACACGTTGTGCCATGTATGAGATGCTATGTATGATGTTACATGAGTATGTGATACTAGATGTATGATGAGATCTATTAATTGAAAATTAAAATCAATCAAGATCCCTCACATAAAATTTAAAGTTAGCATGCCATCCATATTTAAACACTTGTCAAACCTTTTATCACCTTAATGTGGGTTCTACCAAAGTATAATTACATTAGGTTACATTAGTGAGACAAGATGAGTAATGGTGCTACCCGTATGTTTAAAATGGTTTAACTTTATTGAGTTATCAAAAGCGGCTTTGGGCTAACGGCATTAGATGGGATTTAAACATGCTAGGACATATGATGTCAAATCCCATAAATATCTAAGAGTTGCATGAGATGTAATTAGTAGGAAGTTACACCTAAATAGCAATTTTAAGTGTCATGCCAAAGTGACTTAAAGTTGAGTAAAATATGGATCTTAGCTCACTAGATTAATATGATTATTCTTGAGGGTTGTTAATTTAGTGAGAATTTTTTCACTAATCAAAATACTTATCGAACTTTGCATTCATTATAGATGGCCAACAATAACAACAACAATTCTCTTTTATGTCAACTGCGATCGGTCCTTGAGAAGGATAAACTTCTTTGGGACTAACTTCATGTTGGTTTTGAAATTTGAGAATTGTTCTCAAGCAGAAGGAAGCTTTATGTCTGGATGAACCTCTCTTTGAAGAATCATTAATAATGCTCCTATAGGCTGGAAAAGAATGCTTATGAAGCATCATAATATTTCCCATTGATGTTGCATGCTTGATGTATAGCTACCATGAGTTACGAACCCGGAAGGATGCGGAAAATATGGAAGCATGATATGATCCAAAGTGTTCGACAACGAGAAGCAAGCGAGAAAGGTATGAGGCTACCTAGGCACGACATTCTTCTGAAGTGGCTGAGATTGCTTTAGTTAGTGCTCATGTTCACAAAATATGAAAGGCTATATTGAGCACCTTGATGGCTTAGATTTCCATTGAGCGAGAGTTGGCAACTGATTTGATCCACGAATTCACTTCACGATAGTTATGGCGATTTGTCATAGTTTATAACATGAATGAAATGGAGCCAAATCCCATCTCTAAATAACATACGATGCTTAAAGCCATTGAGAAGAATATTAAATCAAGCACGGCCATGTTACGTGGTTCAAAATGGAAAGGGCTTCAAGAAAGGGCAAGACGAGAGACGAGGGCAAAGGAAAGTCCAATGCTCAGCCCCGAGCCCAGAGCTGAACCCCCAGGCTAAAGTCCCGTAGGAGGTGTTTGTTTCTTTTTCGCGATGAACTGGTCATTGGAAGAGAAAGCGCAAGGCTATGTTAGAGGATCTAAAGAAAGAAGAAGAAGCTGGTGAGACTAGTTCTTGGTATTTATATTATCTGATTAATTTTTCTCCTTCCTAGTTCTGCAGGTATTAGATGCGGATGTGGATCTCACATTTGTACAAATGTGCGGGGACTCAAGGAGTGAACAAGCTGAAGAAGGCGAAGTTGATCACGGAAGTAGGCAATGGAGCAAAAGTTCTTTGCTTTACTTTGTAGGAAGATTATGAACTTACTTTACTTGATGGGCTTTTGTTAGTTTTGGACAATTGCTATTATGTTCCTCTGATGTGTAGGAATATTATTTAGTTCTTATTTGGATAATGATGGTTTTCTTTTATTATTAAAGAATAATTGCTCCATTTTCATAAAGACATGTTCTATGCAAATGCCTATTTACGATGGTCTTTATGTTATGAACACTCAAGGAATCGACAATTCTCATGTATAACATCTGAAAACTCCATGAGTTGGACTTTTGAATTCATTTGATTTTGAATCATATGATACATGTGAATCTTGTCTATTGGGTAAGATGACAAATAATCCTTTATTGGACACAGTGAAAGGGCCAATGAATTATTGGATCTCATACATACAGATGTATGTGGACCATTAAGTTCAGATGCTAGAGGATGTTACAAGTACTTCATTATATTTACTAATGACTTCGAGATATGGTTATGTCTACTTGATGAGACATAATCGAGATCATTTGAAATGTTCAAATCTTTTCAAATGAAGTACAAAACCAACGGCAAAGACAATCAAAGGCACTTCGATCGATCAAGGTGGCGAATATTTGATCCCCAGAATTTGATGACCATCTTAGAACTTGTGGAATCATTTCACAATTAACTCCCACGGAACCACGACAATGGAATGGTAATGCGAGAGAAGGAATCGAACTTTATTAGATATGGTTCGATCTCATCAGTGAGATCAATAGATCTTCCATTTACCTTTGGGGTTATGCACTTGAAACAATTGCGTTCACACTAAATCAGTTCCATCAAGCGGTTGAAAAGACACCATATGAGATGTGGGCGGTAAAAGGCCCGGTTGTCTTTCTTAAGATTTCAGGGGTTGTGAGGAGGAGAGAGAAACATGTAAAGCGTCGAGTTTCAAATAAGGCTAGACTGAAATACGATAAATGTCTTTTGTGGGGGTATCCTAAAGAGAGACTAAGGGATGTACTTTACAATCCCATGAGAAAAAGTGTTTGTTGCTCGGAATGGAGTCTTTCTAGAATAGGAACATTTCTAAAGGAACCGAGTGGGAGTAAAGGTACAACTTGAAGAAGTTAGAGAACCACACAGATAACATTAATTTTTGTGGATACTCATAGTCAACAAACTATTGTTGACACACCTCTATAACCACAAAATTTACGTAGATACGATGGGATACGTCATGAACCCAGGGATATGGATTTCTTGTGGTGATAACCATGATGTATTGTTAGTGGATCAAAATGAACCCACTACTATCAAGAGGCTATGTTGGATCCCAGACTACGAGAAATGGTTAGAGGTCATGAAGTGCGAAATTCAATCCATTGTATGTCCGAATTATGGACCTTGATTGACCCACACGAGTACAAATACCATTGGGTGCAAATGGGTTTAAAAAGAAAACTGACATGGATGGCAAAGTGCATACTTACAAAGCAAGACTAATAGCGCAAGGCTTCGAACAAACTCATGGTATGTTATGATGAAACTTTTCACCATGTAGCTATGCTTAAGTCTTATCGGAGGCCTCTTATTATCGTTCTTTGCATATCATGATTATGAGATTTGGCAAATGAATGTTAAAAGCTGCGTTTCTTAATGGAAACTTACTTGAGGATGTGTACATGACACAGCACGAGGGTTTTGTACAACTAAGAATTACGGCCAGTCATGCAAGCCAGATCCACGTACTGGTTTTGACGAGGCCTCCTAAGGATTGGAATCTTCATTTTGATGAATCAGTCAAAGGGTTTGGATTTGTCAAAAATGAAGATGAGCCTTGTGTTTATAAGAAAATTAGTGGGAGCCTTGATTGTATTTTGGTCTTATATGTTGATGACATTTTACTCATTGGGAATGATATCACACCTTGCGAGAATGTCAGAGTCTTGGTTAGGGAAGTGTTTCTGATGAAAGACTTAGGCGAAATTTGCCTGCCTATATCCCTAGGGATAAAGATTTATAGAGATAGATCTAGAGGTTGATTGGTCTAAGTCAAAGTGCTTACATAGACAAAAATCTTGAAGCAGTTCGGTATGCAAGATTCAGAGGATACTTGCATGTCTCATGGTATTACTCTTAGCAAATCTCGGTGTCCTAACACTAAAAGATGAGCGAGAGCGGATGAAGTAAGATTCATATGCCTCAGCAATAGGATCTATCATGTATGCCATGTTGTGCACTAGATTAAATGTATCTTATGCTTCAAGCATACTTGAGTAGATACCGATCGAGATCAGGTGAGAGTCCAGCTGGGCCGGTGTCGAGGCATTCTTAAGTATCTAAGAAGGTCTAAAGATATGTTCTTGGTGTATGGCGGATTAGAAGATGATCTGGTTGTAAGTGGTTACACAGATGCAAGCTTCCAATCTATATAGACTAAAACCCCTCAAACTAACACCTTAGCCTCTGAGGCCTTACACTTCTCTTGTATCCATGTCACTTTGAATAAGTTTGCTTGATAAAATCAATTTTCTCTAATGTTCATGATTTAAATAAGGGTCAAGTCTATGACACTGCAAGTGCCTGAGGCCATACAGTATTAAAATCCCGAATGTAAGTCCCGGTATCATTCCTGATTGATAGCAAAATTCTGAGATCGACACACGACTACTAAAATTCCATACTATTTAGACTCAAAACTCATAGTGAAAGTTTTATCTAAAAATAATTAAATATCCTATACTATTGAATATGTTCAAACTAAACTAAAACAAAAGTGAATGAATAAAAATAAATTGTATATAAAAGAATGGATTGAATCGGTTTCTGTGAAGCGAAAACCATCGATAAATCTGATAGAGCAGTCAATTCGGCACTAAAATCCAATTCTACGTTCCTATGTATGGATTTAATTTTTTGTCCCAGAATTTACAGTGTGGAATTGGATTTCTCCATATTCACTAATTAGATATCCTTGCTTCTCAGTGAATCAAACCGACTACGTATTCCAAATTCTCTTGCAAGATCTGGGTATTTTTCTCTCTCGATACTTCACACCCATATCATGTTGACAGCAGAACTTTTGCTTTACCTTCTCATGATTTTTGCAAAGTTTCTACCACTTAATTGGTGGCTCAACCTCCAGATCTATGGGTTTATCCTTTCCCTTGATTAAATCTAAGCTAACACGGGGATTGGAACTTACCTTTAGATTAAGGTGAACTCTCTGATTATTTATATTGTTAAATACACCCCTCCAACTTCAATTATAAGCGAATGGGGGATTTATCAAAATGAACTCTCAAAGCACGAGAAGTTCGTCAATAGTGATCCGAACATACCTGCCAGAAAAAAAAAAGAATATACCGGCTCTAGGAATCTTTCCATCACATGTCTGTCGCGAGGGCATCTGATCTCAGAATGCAGATGCATTCTCTCGGCGGTATTAAATTATACTATTGGGAACTTATCCATTCAAACGACACTGATTAAGTAAAAATCGAACCCAAATTAATTCTCCGTAATTGTGCAGGAAAGACTGTAACTAAATGTAAATCAAATCCAGCGGGGAGCTAAGCTCTAAATCTTGCATTAAAAATTCAGAAATGGAGGAAGCAGATCACGCCCTGACCAACATGTTCTGATAAAGAGAAGAAATGAATTCCAGAAATTTGTCTAGATTTCATAAATTTTCAGGCAGTAATACTTAAGAAAAATAATAGAACTAAAAATCCAGCTCTACTCGTCTCTACACAGTTCGCAGATTCAAAACCAGAAAAATAAAAATAAAAATAAAAATCTACTTTAAAATATACACTGAGTTCCTCGATGGCACTCCCTTTTTTGGGTAGTGAGAGAGACCGGAGAAAACTACTTTACCATTCTAAAGCTATCTACCTCTTTTAAAAAGAGTTTAGGCCCCGAATCCCAAAATGCTCCGGTGGAACTCAAGAAAACCCGAAGCTCAGTTGTCCCTAATAGTCGGGACCGCCGAGTTGATGTCGCGGCGTGGACTCTCTTGATTGCTTGTGGTCGGTCAGCGACCTCTTTCTTTAAGTTGCATCGGTTTGTCTTTACAGCTGTTTTGATCAAGATGTTCGCGACAGCCGGCTGTGGTCGCGACCTCATTTTCGATGTTCCTTGGTGTTGATGTCGCGACCTAGGTTACATGTCGCGACATCATATATCTATTCTTCCAACCACGAGTTGCGACATGATTTTTAGATTTATTACTTTTGTTTGTATGATGACTTATTGCGACTTTGATTTCTTGGTTGCAATTGTGTTGGTGGTCTTTTTGCCTTCATATGTTTCAATTTTATGTCGCGACCTCTTTCTTCCCATTTCTCTTCTTCTGGTTGCAACCTCAGTTCTACGTTGCAACAAATTTCCTCTTTCCCACCTATTTTCCAGGTCGCGACCTCAGTTACATGTCGCGACCTCAATTTCTTCTGCTCAGCTCTTCTTCAGGTCGCGACCTTAATGAGTGGTCGCGACATCATTTCTGATCCTTGATTTGTAAAAGGTCGCAAGTTCAGTTCTTAGCAAGTGCTTCTATTTGGCTATAGGTTCACGACCTCTTTGAAGCTCCCATTTTTAGTTGCACTTTGAATCTTCCTGTTTTTATGTCGCGACATCATAGTGGTGTCGCGACATGAAATGGACCCTTGCATTTAAAAACTAGTTGCAACCTCTTTCTTTTGCAAAGACCTCTCTTGTGGCTTCATAGACGGATCCTTGTCGTGACCTTAGAGTGATGTCGCGACATCATTTCTTTTCAGTTGGTGTCGCGACATCAAAGTGATGTCGCAACATGAATTTCTTCCTTTGATTATTTCCTTTAGTCTCGACCACGTTTTCTTTGTCTCAACCTCCTTCTCTAAGTCACGACTTCACTTGTTCAAGTTTTCTATTTCTTCTCCAAAGCCGAATTTGTTGATGTCGTGACTTGGAATGGCTAGTGACTGAGCTTCCTGTCGTGACTTGGGTGCAGGTTGTGACTTCCAATTAGCTGCTGAGCGGACTCTTCGATATTTTGCTAAGATTTGAGTTTCTGCTGTATTTTCCTGCAAAATGAAATTTTAGTTAATTATCCACTTTTCTGCAAACAAATCAACATTTATCTCATAATATACTCAGAAAAATGGATTAAAAACTTAATGAGTTTTTAGACTCATCAAATTCCCCCAAACTTAAAATTTTGCTTGTCCCCAAGTAAAGAAAAGAAAGAATTGTTTGTCCTCAAAAAAATAAGCTTAAAAATTTTTAAGGACATTTTTCTTATTCATACCACAGTCTTTCTCATTCCACCTTCTGATATGGAATTAAGAGATACCAGCATCATTTTAAATTTCAGTTTGGATTCAAGAATAAGACATGGTATACTTCTATCAAAAATTTCTTGATGAACTAATGTATTTAAACAGTTTATTCAATAAGTCTTGTGCATTATTGTAATGCGGGTCTTCAATCCTTTTCATCTTCATGTTGAATTTAGTTAATTTTAAGGAGTTTTCTTGGGCTGTTTGTCAAAGTCCATAAACATTTTCATATTGATATCCACTAATCTAGGTAAATTCAACCTTCAAAATCAATGAGGTCTTTCAGGCTTGTAATGTTGGGCTTAGGTAATTGGGTAGATAAATGGAAAAATTTAAGTTGTAAATCACCCAGTTTCCACCTTTCCTCTATACTTGTTGCCTCCAACTTTCACCCTTTTTCTTCTTTGTTTCTTAACTGATTCTCTTGATCTTGGCTTTGATTCATGCTTCATGTTGGCAGATTCTTTTAGGGAATTTCAATTTCCATATGCACTTTATTCAGGCCAGTTCCTTTGTTTCTTGAACTCTTTTGCTTTTGTTTTTCTAGGATTGGGAATAGTGCAATGTTTTGTCTTCTTAGGCTTTCTATTACTCTTAGAGAACTTTAGGCTAACTCCCATACCCGGTTGGCATTAGGGTGCAGTGTTAAAACACCCCTACGAGCTTAATTGTTTAAGGAATATAGGCCACAAGACAAAACTTATTCCTTATTTCACTAGCTTTTGCTTCTGTACTTCTTCACCTCCTTCATTGTAAAAATTTGGAAATATTTTTGCCCCAAACTTGTTTCTTCCTTTATAGTAAACTTTTCAGGCAGGAGCTGGATAATTTGGGCTCTTTCTTTGCGGGTTTGTTACAGGAAGAGAATTTAGGTTTTCGATTCTTTATTTATTGAAGAAATAAGGCTTATTTGGCTCAAATCAAGGAACTAGAATATGCTTTAGCATATATTGAGGATAGGCTTAGAAAAGCTCAAGCTGCCAAGGATGGCCTCTATCATTTCTTGTTAGCTATTTTCACCTAAGATTTTGCCTCAATCGATAATCGAACAAGTTCTAGGACTATGGACTCCTCGATCTTGAATTTCCCGAGAAGATGTTCCTAATTCATCTCAAAGTTTCATAAGTTTTGTTGACCCAGAGTGTATTATTTCTTCAAGACTTGTATTTATTTGCGTCTACTTACATTATTTTAACCCAGTATTTTGTTCCATCGACCATAACCCGATTTTCCAATTTTTGCAAACTAAAGCCGAATTTAAGCGATGTAAGCGATACTCTAATTTCCGGTTTAATCATTCACGCCACGATTCTTTTACGAAATTCTTTGTTCTTGGGAAAGAACATAATTATTTATTTGATTCTTGCACAGAAAAGGCATTTATTTATTTATCATGCTAAACAGAAAATGACACAAAAACAAAATTTCAGTCTACTCAATAACAATCAATTTGTAGGTCAACAAGAATTTTATTCAAATATCAAAACATTTTGATATTATACAATCTGCTTTCCTTACAAATAAGACTGTAACTAAATTAGAGAAAAACTCTCTATTTCTTGATCTAAAATCCTATGTCTTCCCTCACGAAGGTTGCGGCTCTGCTTCAATTTGGTTCACAGGACAGGCTTGCTCGAGAGTGGTCGGCCGTGATCAGGTGGTGCGTGAAACCAGATGGGGCCTCCCTTTTTTCTTTGGAGCTTCTCTGGTCGATGGGTTCTAATTAACCCTTCTTCCAATTCCCTTCCCATCAACCACTCTCTTGATTACATAGCGTTTTATGGAATAAAGAATTTAATTGGTTTGTTTTCCGACTCCATTCATTCCATAAACTCTGTGTTCGCAACCTTGGAGCTCTTCTTTTCTCTCATTCTTCCTTTTCTCCATTCTCTTTGTTTATTTTTCCTTTGTTTTCCCATCCTTTTATAGTGTTTTGTGTCTCTTGGGAACTACAAGGCCATTTATTCTTTCTTTAAATTTTCGATGAATCAGATGAATGAGGTTTCGAATTCTTGCTCTTTGATATTTCAGCCAGAGGTTTTGGGAATTTGGTGAGAATATTGATCTTTTTTTCTTGAAGTTATTAAATTCCCTACGATTATTCTCATCGAGCGGGCATACTAAACCAATTCGTTCAATCAAGACATTGATTTATGTTTCTGCATTAGTAACTATTTATTTCAAAGATTACGAATGAATGATGCGAGCCCGAAGGTTGGGGTGGTGTAGTCTAATGGAATTTAAAGTGGAATAGACGTTGGGTTAACTGTCATGACAGCGATATGGGAGTCGCAACATTAAGTATTGAGCCTCTAAATTAATGATTTTCAATGAATTTAATTTTCAACTGCTAGGACGCCCAAAATGAGAGGTTTGAAAATCCACTTTTATTAACTTTTGGACTATTCTAGTTTCAACTTCAAAATTTTTGTTGTGACCTGAAATGTGGTCAGGACAGGGAATTTGATGTTGCAACATAAAAATGTTCTTTCCCTTCTTTATTTCAGTCGTGACCTCGGTTTCATTATTTTGACTTTCTTCTCCACTTTTTGGTGCTCACATCCGGCATTCTTTAGTTTGCAACTTTTGGATTAATGTTGCGGCAAAACATAAACACTCAAATTCACTGACCCGATTTCAATTTATTCAATTCCAATCAAAAACAACTACAACTCAATTCATCTTCATTATGCAAAAATTCAACAACTTCCACTATGCATCATATTCAAATTTAAGCACCAAAACAAGATAAAAATTCCCCCAAACTTTCAATCATGCTATATAAAAGACAAATTTTAAAAATCAAATCAAGAAAAAGAATATCGCCTTTGGTCTCTTACTAATTAGTTGATTGCAGATGCTCTCCTTTTTGCACAATCTTCATTGTCCTGTAAAACTAAAAAAAATATTTACCTACTCTTCAATCAATAATGAATAAAATCACAATAAGCTATTAGAAATTTAAACACATAAATTTTAAACTATAACAAGAAAAATTAAAAACAAACTGGTGTGGATTGCCTTCCACAAAGCTGCTCAAATTTTAGTCTTTAGCTGGACTTTCTGTTACCATTGTTCTGTTTCTTCAATTTCCCTCGTTCAGAACTAAGGGTTACTCTTCCAATTTCTTTCTCCCAAGGTAGTGCTTTAATCTCTAACCATTAACTTTGAACTCCTCATGATTGCTGGTTCTAAGTGTCACTGCCCCAAACTGTGTGCTTAATACCAATGTAAATGGTCCACTTCATTTGGATTTCAGCTTTCCTGGAAAGAGTCTTAGTCTGGAGTTGAATAACAAGACACGATCTCACACTTGAATTCTCCTCAAGGATCGATTGATCATGCGGTTTTTGTTTTTATCCTTCTAGATTCGCTTTTCTGTTTCAAACTCATTCTCGACTCTTCCAATTCATTTAGCGGAGTTGCCTATAACCATACCCGACTTTAAAATCAAAATTAAGCTTCTTGATGGCCCACCTTGGCTTTATATTCTAGCTCGAGGTAGGTGACAAGGTTTCCAAAGACAAGCACGTATGGGGGCATTCATTAGGGAGTTTTAAAGGCGGAGTCCTGTATGCTACAGAGTCGTCATCAAGCAGACCCGATCACTTATCTTTGGAACTTCTGAGTCTTTTCGAATTTTCTTTATTTCCCTTTGTTCGGCTTGCCATTTGTTTGAGGATGAAGCGAGCTCATAATATGTTTGATGCCATATCTGCTCCTTGAGTTTTGTCAAACACCTTATTTTTAAAATGGCTCCCTCATCGCTAATTATAGTTCTGGGTGTCCCAAATCTGCTGAGAATATTTTTTTGTAAAAATCCTGGCCCATGGCATCATTCTTTGGACAAGGCTGGCACGCCCCTCGACCATTTTGATACATAATCCTGGTAGGAGTATGTATATATTTCAAATGGCCCCGGAAGGCCCATAAAATCCATTCATTACATCGAACAATTGCACCACCCGGATACCTTGCGAGGCATCTCATGCCTTTCAGCGTATTTCCCATTCTTTGGCATTGATCACATAACTTCACCCATTCAAAACAGTCCTTAAAAATAGTAAGCCAGTAAAATCCTGACTAGGGAATTTTGTGGGTTGTTTTATCTCTTGCAAAATGTCCTCCATATGATGATGCATGACATTCTTGTAAAATCTTGCTTTGCTCACCTTCTGGTACATGATTAGTACCCAAAAAGTGCTATTTTGAGTCCTATTTAAGATAGGTTTTGAGTGCTTTTGCGTACTAATCATATTGATCGCTTGATAGACATGTGGGTCGTTTAAGTACTGCGATTTTGTTTCAAGGTTGTTTGGCGGTTTGCGGGTTTGAACCTCGGCCTTCATTTCAAGCAGCCGTGTCGGTGCTGATTTATGCGAATTCTCGGCGATTTCATCAAGTCGGGATGAAGAAATGTCAAGTGGAACTGAAGAAATGGAGGTTGAGCGATCTGGAAGGCAATACGGGAGTGTGGGAAAATTTAAGCTATGCACGGTTTTTTAAGCTATCATAGCGAAAGTGCTGCACCTCTTGGTGGCCCACACGTTATGCCTCGATTTTTCGCTATGATAAGCGAAATTCACTATGCATAGAAATTCATGCCCCTTTGATTTTGATCAAAGACCTAGTTTAAGCTAATAATTCCCATTTTGCCCCTAATGTAATCCTTATATTTTGGTATTTTGGTATTTCACACCTCTTGTATGGCTATATAAGCCACCTTATAACTTTTGTAACCACAAGTTTCATTATTTGTCATTCATGGCTTTTGTTTTAGGTTCCTCTCTCTTCTCTCTCTTCTTTCTCTCATTTTCTTGGCTGCCAAGAACACCGCTGGGATGACAACTCAAGGGATGTTTGGCTAACCTAAAGCCTTGAAGAGGAGGTTGCTAGGTTGGTTAATGGTGGTTTGCGGGTGGTCCTCAGTTTTAAATAAGCTTAGTCTTGCATTTATTGTTCCAAACTTTCCAAATGGGTTTAATGCTATTTAATGTGTTTCTTTTGAGTCGATACTTGTGTACTTTAGGGTTCAGTGTATTCTTAATGGTAGATACACTAACATTCTTTAGATTCCTTTTACGAGCCACTGAAATTAGGTTAGATGGTGCATTCTTCAAACAGCTGGAACATTAAATGCTCAGTAAGTGTTTTGGCTCAAATAGGAGTGTTTTTAAGGGTTGGTTTAAATAAACAAAAATCCAGGTTTGGCAATGACTATATGTCATTTGCCACTAATGCGAGAAATAACAGGGACACCTATATAACCCCATTTTATCAAGCTAGTGACCCAAACCTTCAAGGTCTCCCTCTACTCATTTCAAGTTATTTCCAGTTACCCTAGTGGCCGACACCACACTTTTAATGATCAAAAATCCAAAGAAAGCCTCACAATTTTGAACCATGATACAAATCATTTGTAGGATAGAAAACCCATCCGTGTTCGACCTTTGAAGCGAAGCGCTGCAGTAGCTTGACTACGGCAGTAGGAGGAAAATAGGAAACAAATTTTGTTGATTCCGGATCACCCTACTGTGGCACGAATCAAATGGCGCCGTTGCCGGGGATGGTGCCAAACTACAGATGATGAGTTGATATGTACTTGTAATCCTCATTACAAGTATTGGTGACCTTTTAACTCTTTTTGAATTTCGTTTGTTAGAATTTCAAGTTTTTTTTTTACTCAGCAGTCTCTGCTGGGCTGTTTTTATTTTTTACAGTCGGTTTTTATTTAGCTAACACTGATCCTTTTTGGCAAGCCTTGTTTGTGTTCTTTGCTTTGTCTCATTTTGTGTAATAGGTATCTATGCATCACTAGGATAGAGGGATATCAGGTAGACTGCAAAGAATCAGTACACCAGTTGAGCAAGGCTGTGAAATCAGTGTGCACAGTGATCAAATGGATCCTCTACCTGAGGAACAGCAAAGTCAGCAAAGGCACTCCCGGTGAATCCAATGACATCTGGTCGATGAGGGACCACATACACCCTCCTAGAGTGAGTGCTCCTTCCTACATCATACCACCTGCTAAGGATGTAGCAGTGAGACAATATTTGGTGCCCTTGCTTCCCACATTTCATGGTATGGAGAATGAAAATCCATACACCCACATACGGGATTTTGAGGAAGTGTGCATAACTTTTAAGGAGGGTGCAATTGATATGGATTTGTTGAAGTTGAAGGCATTCATTGACCCTCAAGGACAAAGCCAAAATATGGCAATTCACTTTGAGACCTAGGACCATTAGAGCCCAGGGCGGAGGCTGCCAGGCATAATTCTTAAAAAAAAAAAAAAAATCTTTAGTGCTCACAAGACCCGACAATTTGAAGAGGCAAATCTACACGTTTCTTGCCCGTGACACAATGAGAGGTTCTACCGGTGTTGGGAGAGGTTCATGGAGACCATCGGTGCATGGCACATCATGGTTTCGACACTTGGATGCTTGTAGATCCAGCTATGGTGGGTATGTCTAGAAAACCATGAAACAATGTGTGGAGGGACTTCTTGAGCAAGCACCCAGATGAAGCCATGGACTTTCTAAATTGTAATTTGAAACTACAGGGATGGGATAGGCTAAACGAGGAAGTGGAGAAAATGAGGCCTTGACCAACTTGAAAGGGGAGGAATTTTTGCACTTTAAGTATGGAGATGAAAGCAAAATATCAACCTTGGCTAGGAAGGTGGAAGAAATTAGAAAGGAAAAGGTACATGAGGTGCGGGCGGTGGCGAAAACCACCGCAGGCGACCAGCCATCAATTGCCAATCCACTAGCCCACAGAGAGCCTTGTCAATTGTCCCTTAGTGAGAGATTTGATGTCAGAGCATGCCAATGTCGTTGGCCAATACAAGCCACAACCTAATGCCCAATATGGTAATACATATAACCCCAACTGGAGGAACCACCCTAATCTTTCCTGGAAGCCTAACCCTCCTGCATATGTGCCTCCACAGTTTTGACAATAGTTTGGTTCCTCATCTCCCGACCACATCAATCACCTTAACTTCATCCCACATGGTCAGTATCTTAAACTTGAGCAAGGTGGTAGAGCAATTTTGTCGAAGAAGCGAGAATCAATGTACAATTGGCTCGAAGATGAATCTGTGGAAGCACCTGAGCAGAGAATGATGGGCTTGAAAGCAACCTTAATCGAAGATTGATAACTACGGTACTCCATCACGGGATTAACAATTTGCTGGAATTACGGGAGAAAAGGAAAATTCCCTTCCCGAACTGCTTTGCCGTCGAAAGGAGTCCATAAATAGGTTCTTCCAATAACTTCCGGGATGGATGAAGCAAAGGCCATCATTACTACGAGGTAGGAAAGAAATTGAAATGACCGGTCTTTATGACAGGCGGAAGAAGCAGAGAAAGAAAGGAAGGTGGAGCCGGAGAATATAATAATCGGAGTGAAGATTCGATGAAGGAAAACATGCCCCCTCAGATTTCCTCGAGCACTTAGGAAGCGAAAAAAAAAACGTCCCAGGCAAGCTGAAATTTGGGAGTGCTAAGGCAAGTGAGTAAATATCCCGCGCGACATGATCAAGCGGAGTCCAAATATATCTGAAATTCTTGAAGGTTTGTGCATAGTCAAGAGGGTTAGGCATTGAAAGAAAGCCTTCCTAGCAGGCAAGTCGATTGCAATTATTCGAAGCAGACCAGGTGAAATATAAGGATCCAAGGTCCCCCACAATATCAGTCAACATTGGAGGGACTTGCATAGATAAAGCACTGTTGGACTTGGGGGCCAATGTAAACCTACTGCCATATTCAGTGTATAAGCAATTGGGTTTAGGAGAGCTTAAGCCTACGGTATCCTTTGTCTCGTTAGGCGATCGATCGGTAAAAATTCCTAATGGAATAGTGGAGGATGTATTGGTGAAAGTGGACAAATTCTACTACACAGTGGACTTTGTAGTGCTTGATACCGAACCGATCGCAAGTGGGCCTAATCATGTGCCAATTATCTTAGGAAGACCATTTTGGCGCTTCGATGCGATAATAAATTCTTTGAAATGGAGTAAATCGGCTCCACGTTTGGCAACATAACATTGGGCTAGTATTTTTCACTTGAGTAGCTAAAGCCTGAAGCTAGCGAGAAGATGACAAGCGGGGCGATGAAGTGCTCGAGGTGTGGTCCAAATGCGGGGGGCAAATGCCCGACCAGGTGCAGTAAATTGGTAAAGGAAAGTGAAGCAGTTGATGGGGAATTGGCTGTATCAGTCATTCCTGAGCGATGGTCGGCCCCAGCATCACGAGTGAAAGAAGCCTGCTCTGAGGAGCTAAGCATAAAGGCTGCAGCGCACATCACTACAGGGGTCAAAAAGCTCCTCCTCCTTGATCCTCAGCGGGTGAACCGATTAATAATTGAAATTTGGTTTGGTCTTCATGAGACATTTGCGGCTCAAATTTTATTTTAGTTTAATTTGGTTAATTTTAGGTTTTTGTTATTTTGGCAATTTCCTTATCTTAATTTTAACTAAATATAAAAATTCACATTTTAGTAAATTTACTTTTATTTTATTTTATTTTTATCTTATTTTTTATTTTATGTTTTTATTTTATATATTTATTTTATTTTTATTTAATTTTATTTTAATTTACCTAAATTAAATTTTTGTTGTTATTCTGCAAATGGAATTTGGTTCAGGCAAGAATTTCGCTATAATAGCGAAATTAGACATCTAGCGGCCCTTGGACTTCCGGGGACATATTGCTATTTGTTTTATAAAGCGGGGCCCCACCTCATTTAGTTTACATTCCTCCGAGCCTGCGGTGGGCCTTCGAGTGCCACTGGCAAATTAGATGCCTTCGGAGTTCAGGCCACTGTGCGCCATCGGTGAACCGCGATCCACACTGGCACGCCGGCGGTATTGTAACCATTGCCACGAGCCCATCGGTGCCTGGCTCCCCGCGCCCGGCCGTGACTGCACTGCTCCACCGCTGAGCCGCATTGCCATTTACTGGCCAGAGCCTGCCGTGAGCCCTTTCGGTGTAGCCGTACACCGCTTGTGATTTGAGCCACCCGGGCTGGCGCGAGCCACTGGTCATGCGGCTTGTGCGGCACAATCCCGCGCATTTGCTAGCCTCGATACTGCGTTTACGAGGCCTGCTGCGCCCTCTTTGCACGGCCCGGACCCCGCGGTCGTAGTGCAGTACCCGTGGGGGTTATCGCTCTGAGGCGAGGTGAGAGTTCGGATGCGCTGAGTGATGATGCATGCACTTCTAGAGTACGTAGATGCTAAGCTCCACGACACACTGTAGAGACCGCATTGCATTGGCCCCAACTGCTATACCGGAGGAGCCTCAGGCTTCTGAGCCCCCATTCCGGAGATATCAGACTAGGGTGGGACCTCGGGCCCTTTCTCTAGTACATCAGAGATGACGCAGGAGGGTTCGGCCCTCCAAGCGGGCCTGGACATCAGGCCCTGGAGAGTCTTTGAGATCTCGGCCCGAGCCGTCACCTCCTCCAGCTGATTAGGGTTCATCGCCCCAGTTATCATCGGCCTCGAGGATCAGGCGCCCCATGTTCACCTGCGATCCGATTCCAGGGAACGTGGATCTGCGTGCCAGAGACTTCCATGGGGAGCCATACTATGATATACGGTATTGACCAGCGGACGGTGTTTTAGAGACTCGTGTGGCTGATCCGACGGTATTCAACTAGCGCCTTTCGCGACAGAGGCGATTCTACTATCCCGGGTTGTGCTTGAGTTCTACCACGCTATGACATCGGGTGCAGAGTCAGTTAGACTCCGGTTGACATTGGCCAGCCTAGAGTACTCGGGCGCGGATATTACAGTGCGCTTGGGCTGCGATGTGGCCAATTTAAATGGGTTATAGGCGGTGGCCAGGCCATCACATAGAGATGGTGTTTGTCTGCCTCGAGATACTACAGTGGGGCCTATGCTCTTCGCGGGCGGGGTTCGCCATGAGATGCTCCTAGTGGACCACGTCTCGGACCGGTTTATTCCCCATTACAACAAGCATGGCTGCTTGGGAGCTATACTCGAGGCTCTATACAGGATCTCAGAGGGATTCTGGTTTAGTCCCTCTGAGCTGGTCATGACTTCCCTGCTGCATTTAGAGGAGAAGGTCCACCGCAAGGGCGGCTCGAGCTGAGAGTTTACCTATATTGATGCCGAGGTTATTGAGCCAGGTCCTAGAGCATCTGGGGTTCCTTGAGGAGCCACGCATCAAGCGGAGGATCAGTTGTACGCAGGTCTTATCCACTGAGCGATCATTATACATGCCGATCTCCATTATCCTCGAGGGGCGAGATGTCTGTGAAGGACATCGAGAGGAGAGGATCACATTCACGAGATGGAGGTGGAGAGGTGAAGGAGCCAGTTCGAGATTCATCTCACCATCTCCACCTCCCTCACGCCCAGCCCTACGCTGCTGGCGGCCCTTCCTACGGCCTGATGGTCTCCAAAGCCTGTTCATGTCGGTTCTAAGGAGCTACGCGGTTGTTATGGATCTTTGTCCACGTGCACTCGCGACTACCGGGCGTCGTTGGACCGAGCGGATGGCCCGGCGAGGTCACTATGCGGAGAATCCGCTTCATGCTTCTTCAGATCATGTTACCTCGGTCTCCGCCGGTCCAGTGAGGCAGGCACACGCAACCGCTTCGAGATCGGTCATGGCGCCAGCGACCTCCTTGGATATGCTTGCGCGGCCCATTTGTAGTGACTTTAGATCCACCCAGGCATCTGCTATAGCGGGATGTGATCGTTTCTCTAACTTCCGGTTCTCTGGGACAGGCGTTGTTTGCTGTGGTTGGAGGAAATCAGTGGCGCGATCTTATCATATTTTGTCTTGTTTCGACTTTGTCATTTTACTCATTTTGTATAAAGTTGTATAGGATACATGTATTAGCCAGAATAAGTGGCGGTGATATTTGTTGTGTTGTATGTTAAACACTAGCCACTTTGGTTATATCAAAAGCTTTATAGCATTATTTACATTTTTCTATACTTTTGCAAATCATGTTTGTGACTATATTTTTGTATTTCTACTCTTGCCTTGAGTTGAAGAATTGAAGCCCTGTATGCTACCATAATGTTAGAACAATTCCATGCATGATTAAGTTTTTGGTCCGTTGAAGTTCCAGAGTATTCAACCTTGTATATCCACCTTTAGCTAATCACACCACAGTGCATAGGTTTTTATCAGTAGGTTGAAGCTATACCACTTTTCACTTTGCAACCAGGCCTTAGATCGGTTTGACAACCATAATAGGTTTATGTTACCCATAAAGAAGACCAATGTAGTCTTCCAAATGAAAAAGAAAAGAAAAAGCAAAGGAAAGAAAAGAAGAAGAAAAGAGATGTAAACGCAACACTTTGCCTTGAAACCCGAACAGTCCAGGGGTATATGGTGAAGCCTTTAAACACAGTGCCTAAACCTTCATTAGTTTGAAGTCACTTGAGCTTAGTGTTGCTATACGGGTGGATGGTGAGATTAGCGAGTTGTAGGTGCTTAATTCTTGAAGTCATTCGAGTCAGAATTGAAGCTTGTAGAGTTTGTGAGGTCGGTAGATCCTTTTGGCTTGATGCCTACAAACCTTAATTGGTTGAAGTCATCGGTGGACCAGATTACGGACTTTAGTGAAGTCGAGTTTTGTTGCACCCTACAGTACAATCAAAGAAAGGAATAAAGAGTGTAGCGATTCTATTTAGGTTGTTCAGCCAGTTTAAGGCCACGACGGTAAGCAGTTGGGGGGAGGGAATAGCTTTACAACTTGACCCAGTTTGGCCCAGTTACCTTAGAACACTTAGATTTAGGTGGAAGTTTAGGTTGACTTCCACAGATTGATATTGCCTCAAACTTGGTCCTATGTAAAATTGTTCTCTGTGATGAGTATTTGTCTGATCCCCCAAGTTTTCATACTAAGCGTAAGCCTCACTTGTACACACTTTTGGGCGACTTACTTTTTGCAAATGCGGCATACATACCCTTGTTTGTTTTTAGCATTGCTAAGGGACTAACAGCGTGTCGGTTGAGGGTGTATTGATTAGTACCCGAAAGTGCTATTTTGAGTCTATTTAAGATAGGTTTTGAAGTGCTTTTTGTGTACTAATCATATTAATTAAACGATAGACATATGCAGTGCAGTGTTTAGTACCTCACGATTTTTGTTTCAAGGTTGTTTTAGCGGTTTCGCGAGGTTTGTGAACCTCGGCCTTCATTTCAAGCTTGGCTTCGTATTGGTGTTGATTTATGCGAATTCTCGGCGATTTCATCAAGTTGGGATGAAGAAATGTCAAGTGGAACTGAAGAAATGGAGAAATTTGAAGGCCGATCTGAGGCAATACGGGGGAGTGCGGGATTTTAAGCTATGGCATAGCGAAAATTTAAATGAGATTGAAAATTTCGCAACCATGGCGAAAATTTCACGATAATTCTGCAATTTAAGCTATCTGCGATTTTCACTATGATAGATAAATTTCTCTATCATAGCGAAAATTCGCTATCATAGCGAAAATTACTATGCATAGCGAAAATTTGAATTTTCGCTATGCATCAGATTTTCGCTATGATAGCGAAATTTCACTATCATAGCGAAATTTCACTATGATAGCGAAATTCATTATGCATAGCGAAATTCATGCCCCTCTGATTTTGATCAAAACGACCTCGTTTTGTGTAATTCCAATTTTGCCCCTAATGTAATCATATATTTTGTATTTTTGGTATTTCACACCTCTTGTATGGCTATAACCCACCTTATAACTTTGTAACCCTAACTTTCATTCAAGCTTTCATTCACGCAGCTTTTGTTTTAGGTTACAGTTTTTCTCTCTTCTCTCTCTTCTTTCTCTCATTTCTTGTTTGCTTGAAACACCTTTGGGAATGACAACTCAAGGGATGTTTGGCTAAACTCAAAGCCTTGAAGAGAGGAGGTTGCTAGGTTGGTTAATGGTGTGGTTTGCGGGTAGTCCTCAGTTTTAAATAAACAGTGCGAATTTATTATTTCAAACTTTCCAAACTTGGGTTTAATGCTATTTAATGTGTTTCTTTTGGTCAATACTTGTCATGCTTTAGGGTTGATGTATTCTTAATGGTAGATACACGACATTTCACTAGATGCCATTTACGAGCCAAAATTAGGTTAGATGGTGCATTCTTGGCTTAATTTGGAACATTAAATACTCGGTAAGTGTTTTGGCTCAAATAGGAGTGTTTTTTTAAGGGTTGGTTTAAGCTAAACAAAGTTCAGGTTTGGCAATGACTATATGTCATTTTCCTAATGCAAAGGAAATAACTTGAGGACACCTATATAACCCCGTTTTATCAAGCTGGTATTGAAGCCTTCCAAGGTCTCCCTCTCACACCTCATTCCAAATTGTTTTGATTACCTAGTGACCCAAACATACTTTTGTCTAATCAAAAATCGAAAAGAAAAGAAAGCCTCATAATTTTGAACCATGATACAAATCATTTTGTAGGATGAAAACCCATCCTCGTGAATGGAGCCCTAGACCGCTATCTTGATAGCTTGACTACGCGATGGGAGAAAAAAATAGGAAACAAATTTTGTTGATTAGGATCATATCACCAGTGTACGAATCGATACAACGTCTCACTTATAATCGGATCAGCTCCTCTTTTAAACTGATAATAGGTCATCCAGGATGTAGTACACCGCTATCGGTCCTTAGCTTCTTTCTACATTGGTATTTGAATTAAGTGGCATAATTCCCTGA
Organism: Tetrastigma voinierianum; assembly: GCA_016808115.1. NCBI lineage: Eukaryota > Viridiplantae > Streptophyta > Magnoliopsida > Vitales > Vitaceae > Tetrastigma > Tetrastigma voinierianum. Next base: position 282,339 of record JAEQBH010002328.1, on the reverse strand, counting down.
AACTAAGTTCATAATATCAGCTATACGGGGTGATTAGGGTATGGCCCCGGAATAACTACTCATCGGAAATTTTACGCTATTCTCTTCCTTCCTGCATGCAGGTGGGTTTTCTCTACTCTTGACAAGTGATCATTATCACATTGTCACTACCCTTCTTGTCTTTTATTTCTAAATCAAATTCACGCAATAATAGTACCCACACAGTCAATCTGGCTGCTTCTTTCTTTGCCATTAGATGTTTAATTATTTGCGCTGATCGGTCATGTATATGACATGGGACCCAGGAAATATATAGGCACAAATTTTCTGCCAAATACTGTACCCGTATCTCCTTTTCGATTAGTAGAGTAATTTTCTTGAGCTTCATTAAAGGTTTTGCTAGCATAGTAGATGGCCTTAGACACTTTCATCTTTACGTCCCAATCTGGCTCCCATTGCAAATCTTTGTCATCATATTGATTTGAATTCTCATTCCAATGGTTTCCATGGTGGGAGCTTCAACTGTCTGGATTTGATTTCTTTAAATGCATTATGGCGAGGATTCATCGGATGAACTTAGTATCTTTTTCAATCACATAGTAGTCTAGCAATTTTGAGAATCTGATAAATCTTCACATAAAATCAAGTCTAAGAAACTTATTCCTTGGCTTGTAGTGGGTGGCATTAGATTTCTTATAATTGAGCTTTTACTGTTACCATAGACTCTTTACTTGAGGAAATCACATGTGCCCCGAGACAATGCCTTGAGCAACCATAAAATGGAATTTTTCTATTTAAGACTGGATTCTTGATATTTGAAGTGCGTCCCGGGTTATGCGGGCGCACTATTCAAAAGCGGATCCATACAACTGTAAAATCATCCATGAAGATCTCCATAACTATACGCTATATCGGAAAATATAGACATCATGCATCTTTGGAAGGTGCGGGGCATTACACAAAACCAAATGTCATTCTCTTAAAGCAAAAGTACCAAATGGGCATGTAAAGTGGTTTCTCTAATCTTGATGCAGTACTTAATTTGGGTTATATCAGTATCCATCGAAAACAAAATGAGGGTGTCACCTTGACTATAAACTCGATCAATGAAAAGCATGGGGAAAATGATTCTTTCTGAGTTATAGATATTCAATTTTACGTAGTCGATACACACCACTCCGTCTATCACAGTTCTTGTAGGAATTAGTTCATTCTTGTTAAGATCACGGTGAATCCACCGCTCTTGGGAACCACATGCACTTAGGCTTACGAGAACTATATGATATAGCATATATAAAACACATTTAACCATTTGAACTTCTTCCGACAACTAACTCTGCGGGTTTGAAACAACTGATGCTCGATAGAAGTTTTGCATTATCATCCGGCACAATATTTGTGCATGCAAATGGAGGCGATACCTTGGATCCTCAATTCAGTGGTGCTTCCTTGTATTTTCCGGAATTACGGCAACTTACGTTCTTCGGCAGGTCAATGCGGTGATATGATATTGGTTTTCTCTTTTACGGTTCTAAAAACTCATATTTTAAATGGTAGGCAATTCTTTCAATGTTAACCCATACGCGCACTTGGGTTTCATAACTCATGAGTTTGTTGCAGTTTTACTTACTTCATCTTGATTGTTTTCATTTTATACTCAAGGCATTTCCTTGTTAAACAAATTTTAAGGCGGTACTTCACAATCAAGACTCTAGAATGCGAAAATTCATCTCAATTTCATTGATAGAGTGTTGGGAGGACACATTAGAATTCAATTCAACATTGAAGGCTATTATTTCCCTCTGACCATACAGCTATGCGCATCTACATCGGGATGCTCGGACTCCCCAGTAATATTAAAATGCCTTGCTTCATTTCCAACCACGAGTGTCGATTCACCTTTGTATCTATCAAAGCGACTCCGAGTTGCTAAGAAGGGTGGCTGAAAGTATGATAGATTTGGTGTCTTCAGCCATGCATGATAGCAAAATCCCTTTGGGAAGTGAATTTCCAATATGACAAATTACATCTTCCAAAGAATGCTTTCTGGTTGTGCCATTGATCTATCTGACCATCTGATGTAATTGTTGTTAGAGATGGGTTCTGAGGTAGTCTACACACACAGATGAGGCATCAAATTTATACTCGCGCCCGAATCACATAAAGCTTTCTTGAGATTCATATTTCCTTGTGGGCGGGAGATTCCAGTTACAGCCTTTTTGACTGCGGGTCTTCTGTCTTTCTTAAGACTTTACGGATATTGTACTTACCACGTAGCAGTCAAGTTAACTATACCCTCCTCAGCTATCTTTCTTTCTTACTTTCAGTATCTCATTGAATTTGCATAAAGAAGGCATTTGGCTGATTACCTCTTGCAAATAAGATATTTATTTCTATTTTCTTGAAATGTCCAGAATTTGGCTTGTTCTTATTCTTGACTTAAGTCTATGTAGAATGGCATTGAAGGTGTATAAATGGTACTCCTTCCTTATTTTTAGGTCTGTTGCCGCTTTCAATTTGTTAAATCTGGGTCTCTTTTCTCCTTCGGTCTCTTCTTTTACGCCTCAGTCTCTTCTTTCCTTTTGTCCTTTTGTTCTTTGCTCAATCCTTCCCTTCTGAGTGGTGCCATACGATTCTTTTGGGTTCTTGGTATCACTAGAGACTCTTACATACTTTCTGATTGGCATATTAAAGTCCCAGTGCCTAGTAATAGCCTCGTGTTGTCCCCATGAGCGCAACATTTGTTCTTCAAATGGTTGTTCAGAGTCCTCCTCATTGATATTCATTTTCTTGCTTTCACCTCCTTGATCTTCTTCTTTGGGACCCTTGGTATTTCTTGATATCATATTAAGGATTACATCCATGCCTCGGGCCTTGTAATGTACTCACCATATAGAGAAATTCTCATGGTTCCTCAGTCTTGAGTTGTAGTGTGTAGGCGAGTTAGGATTTGGCTTGAAATGGTAATTTCTTGGCTCAGTTCACGTACTTAACCTCTCGGCCTACTAAAATTTTCTTACGTTGGCATCAGCACTTCTTCTCATAAGTTCTCTTTCCACTGCTCCTATTTCATGAGCAGTGTGCATTTTTCTCTCTTGTTTGTCCATCCTATGCATTATGGCATCCAACCTTGCCTCCATGGTTGTCGCTCTTTCGACTCATGATCCCTTTTCCTCTGTTGTTTCCCCTTGAAAACTCAGATGGAGCTTTCATATTGCATTTTGTTAGGTCTTCTATCAGATCTCTCGCCTCTTCAACCATTTTTCGTTTGAATGCTCCACAGCATAAAGCATCGATAATGCCCTTAGATGTATCATTTAAAGCATGATACACTATGTCCATCACAGGTCTTCAAATCTATTCCATCGTCGAGGCACCTCTTGACCTCTTGAATCTTTCCCAGGCTTACTATAGGCTCTCATCTTCCCCTTGTTGGAATACTATTATCTCTCTTCTTTCTACGAAGTGAGAGATGAGGAAAGAATCGCCGTAGGCTTCACCAACTCTTCCCAAGTATCAGCCCAGAACCATATGGTAATGATTTGTACCATGTGGCTCTTATATCTCTCAAAGAAGATAGGAAAGATGCAACTTTATCACCTCTGGTCTTACACCATTCGGCTTCTTGTATTCGCCCATCCCGAAATCTTCCCGAGGTGCTCGTTTGGAGATCTTCGATTGGGATGACCCGATCAAATTGATGTTCTTTGAACCATTTATGTCGAGTAGGCTTTAGTTCAGAAATTATTTGCATCCACGGTAGGCTATCGATTCACGGGAATACTCTTCTGAATAATAGGCCTCCGAGAAATCCTCCATCGTGTTAGTAATGGGAGGCCTTAGCTCTTGTCCTCTGATTCCTCACAATACAGTCATGTCTCGTACATATAGACTGCGTTTTTTGCTCTTTTTTGTCTTTCTTAGCTCACGAGTGTTCTTTCGGTCGGTGTCTCTTTGGAATCAGTGGAATCACATTTCCTATGCATTAAAGGTTTTCCTGAAATCAAAACACACTCAGATTAATAGGATTAGTCAAACTAAACAAATATTTTCAACATGGCTTGTTAAAGATTAGTGACTCATGTAGCCACTGCTTGCAAAGCTATTTTTGTTCTTTTCGTTTATAAAATGTCCAAATTAGCATTTCCTTCTTTTGTCAGAATATTGATCTATTTAATTCTTTCAATCCCCGATTACTTGACCTAGCCATAAAAACTTATTTGCCTTTTCTATAGACTAAAACCCCTCAAACTAACACTAGCTACAGAGTACTACACTTCTCTTGTATCCATTGTACTTGAATAAGTTTACCTTGATAAAATAATTTTCTCTAATGTTCTTCAGATTTTAAAAATAAGGGTGAGTATGACAACATAAGTCACCAGACTATCTAGTATTAAAATCGAATGTAAGTCCAGATTATCATTCCTGATTGATAGCAAATTACGGATCAACTACTTGACTACTAAAATTCCATACTATTTAGACTCAAACTCATAGTGAAAGTTTTATCTAAAAAAAAAAATTAAATATCCTATACTAGTGGGTATGTTTCAAACTAAACTAAAACAAAGTGAATGAATAAAAATAAAACAGTATATAAAGAATGGATTGAATCGAGTTTCCCTATGAAAAGCAAAAACCATCAATGAAATACAATGGAGCGATCGATTCGGCCTTTAAAATCAATTCTACGTTCTATGTATGGATCTGATTTTGTCGAAGATTTCCTAATTGTGAAATTGGATTTCTCTATATTCAGATTAGATATCCTTGCTTCTCTGAAATAAAGGTTAAAGCAAACTCTTCTAAATTCTCTTGCAAGATCTGGGTATTTTTCTCTCTAGTACTTATTTTATATCCACATTGGCCAGTAGACTTTATTTTTACCTTCTCGAGTTTTTACAAAGTTTCTACCACTTAGTGGTGGCTCAACCTCCGAATCACATGGGTTTATCTTTTCCACTTGATTAGATGTCTAGCTAGCACGGGGATTGGAACTTGCTTTGATTAAGGTGAACTCTACGATTATTTATATTATTAAATACACCCCTCCACCTTCAATTATGAGTGAATGGGGATTTATCAAAATAAGACTCCTCAGGCTCGGCCCAGGTTCGTCAATGGTAGTCGAACATACCCGAGAAAAGAATGCTCGACTCTCGGGAATCTCAGTCTACATGTCCATGTGAGGGCATCTTGGATATCGGGTAAGATACATTCCCTCAAGTTGGTATTAGAGTGCTACTTATTGGGAACTTATCCATTCAAACAACATCGATTAAGTAAAACCGAACCCAAATTAATTCTCCATAATTGTACGGGAAAGGCGCAACTAAATGTAAATCAAATCCGGCAAAGGCTACGGCACGATTCTTGCGTGCGAATTAAGAAATGGAGCAGATCCACGCCTGACCTTTGTAATTGCAATGGCGAAGTGAATTCCAGAGAAATTTGTCTGATTTCTTAAATTTTATTAATACTTGGGAAAAGAGCAATATAACTAAAATCTGACTCTACTCGTCTACTTACGGTTGTGATTAAGAAACAAGAAAAAATAAAAATAAAAATAAAATCTGCCTAAAATATACGTGCCCGAGTTCCTCTTCTTCTCCCTTTTCTGAGTAGTGAAGACGGAGAAAAACTACTTTACTATTCTAAAGCTATCTATTTATCATCTTTGTAAAAGAGTTTAAAGTAGAATCCCCAAAATGCTCCAGGTGGAACTCCAAAGAAAAAGCCCAACTCACTGTCCTATGTCGCGACCTCAAGTTGATGTCGCGACATGGACTTCTCTTGATTACTCGTGGTCAGTTGCGACCTCCTTCTTTAAGTTGCAACTAGTTTGTCTTACAACTGTTTTGATCAGTGGTCGCGACATCGTTTTGGCGCATTGAAGGCCTGATTTTGCTCAGTGTTCCTTGGTGTTGATCGCCGTGACCTGGGTTACGTAATCGCGACATCATTTGTCTTTCTATTCTTCCGACCACGGTTGACGTCAGTTTTAGGATTCCAGACCACTTTTACATTTGTATGATGACTTTATGTAATTGACTTTGATTTCTTGAGGTATGTTCTGGCTGTGACCGGTTTCTTTGGATATTTTTCTAAGATTTTAGTTTATGTTGTATTTTCCTGCAAAATGAAATTTGAGTTAATTATCCACTTTTCTGCAAACAAATCAACATTTATCTCATAATATACTCAGAAAAATGGATTAAAAACCTAATGAGTTTTTAGACTCGTCACTGACAAAGATGATTTTCGATCATAGTCGGGATATGTGTTTTGTTTAAATGGTGGTGCAGTTAGTTGTAAAAGTTCAAAGCAAAGCAACATTGGTATTTGATTCTACAATTGGAAGAATTTGAATACATAGCGACATCGTGCAACAAGGCCGAGTTTGGATCAAGTTCATTAATGACCTTGAAGTGGTTCCCTGCTTGTTACAAATCCTGTTGATGTTTTATTGTGACGTAATGATTGCTATTACCTGAAACAAAGGAACCTATGTCACATCAGCGATCAAAACACATTCTTAGGCGTTATCATCTCATTCGAGAAATCGTGAGAGAGGTGGCGTTAAGATATGAAGTTCTAACGAGATGATAATGTTGCTGATCCCATTAACTAAGCCTCTACCACAAGCAAGCATGATCGTCATGTGGTTCATAGGTAGATAAGTTGATGAATGGGCTGCTTGCAAGTGGGAGAGATTTATTAGTAATAGTGCTCTAGGCCTATTGTATGTATGGTATTTTAACTTATTTATGAGAATTTATTATTATGATGATTTGCATGTTTTATTATATATAACGTCCTTGAATAATATTATTAATTATTCTAAATGTCTCTAATCGGTTATTGTTATGGGAATATGATGGATTAAGATAGTATAAAGTTTAATTGATATTCATAGGATGAATATGTATGAGATACAAATCAAATTTATATCTATTTATTTGAGAACAAATATTGGAGTAGGCAGATCTTGAGATTAGCCATGGATCAAAGTCCTTAAGTTAATCTCTAATAGTTCATCATTAAATCCTTTATTTGAGATCGCTATAGTTTTCAACATAAGGAATGTTGTGTTTAATATAATCCAAACGTTATCTTTAATCGGATGACTATAGGGTTATACTTGAACATAATAAAATTTATGTAGTGAGATATGAGCGATTAAGATGGAATTTGTCATCTTATTATAAGGAGAATATATTACCCTCGACAATTGGTAGAAATGTGGCCGTGCTCAATGATTGATGGAGATCAATGTCATTTTGTTTTAGTCGATCCTAATTGGGTTTCGAGTAATCAAAGATAGAAACGATATAAGGTTGACTTTGTCTTACCTTATATTCTATGTCGAATATCATGAGACAAAGGATTATGTCGTGCTTCATATTAAGTTGTCTCGGATCATGAGCTTTTCATTTAACTTGGGTAATCATAATGTCTTGCTAGAGGCCACTTATGACTTGTAGGATCAAATGTGATTTAGGCCTCTTTACTTGATGTTAATTGAGCTGTAAGTCGCACATTAAAACAAATAATAACGATTATGGTTTCACTCGTATTAATTTAAAATGATGAGATTATTTTAAATTACAAATATAATTAGTTGTTATTTAAATTCGAATTTAATTTTGAAAGTTTAAATTAGAGTTTACCAAAATAATAACAAATAATTAATTTGTTATATTTTCTTATTGGATAAGGGGAAATAATCGCCAAGTTTTTTAATATGGTTGATTGAATTGTTATTATTTAAAAGGTTTAAATATATAATAATATAAGATTGTTTGACTAAAACCTGGCAGGACTTATATGAATATATATGTGAGACATATATATTTTGTAGTAGTCGTCCATTTACTCTAAACAACCAAAGCGGAGAAGGAAAGAAAAAACCTAATTTCGTTTTGAGAAGACGAACATGAACTAGCATTCAACAAGATGTCGTTCATTATTTGTTGGTGTTGATACTTTATGGTGGTCGCTTTTCAAGGTAGCACATTTGAAGATCCAGGAGCAAACCAAGGCCTTGGACTTTGAAGGCATGAATCGATCTCTGAGAGGTAAGTTTGTTTACCCTTCAGCCGGTTTATGAAACGCATGTGATCCTTGGTGGAGTTAAGGGATAAAGAAAATTTTAAATTCTACATGCATTTATGTTCCAATCGGATTGGATGTGCACTTTGTAACCCGACACGAGGAGCTGCATGCTAGGTAGATGCTAAGCAGGGCACCATGCTGAGCAAGGTACTGTGAGGCATGCCCGGTAGGCATCGTGCCTAGGAGGCATGCACTAGGCGGAGCGCGTGGGGAGCGGGGGGCATGCCTTTGCTCGAGCAATGTGTGGGGGGAGCGAGAGGCATGCTTACAGCGTCGGGAACATCAGATCTATAGGCAGGCGTAGGGGACGTAAGCGACATGGCGTCTTAGACACTTGAGTCGACAAAATTGTATGGGAGGCTAGCAGCGGTGTCATTGTCACAGCTCTGCGTGACTCAGAGATGTAGAGGGCTTATGGGTGGCATATGGGCACGCCCATGCCACAGTGGCATGGGTGTGTCTGCCTGGGGAAGCAACGCAAGGCTATTTCTAGGCGTGCTCCCCACTTTATAAAAACGATATAAGACTTTTGGAAAATGCCGGAGACGGACATCACACATGCTTGAGGAGACATAATGGCATATTTAACTAGGAAGCGATTTAGTCGTTTGTTTTGCACATTCTCTTTATAATAATTATACATGGCCAATGAAAAAAGAAGAAAAAATTTGGATACGGAAAATATTTATTTTATTTATTTACTAAAAAAATAGGAGAAAATAGGGAAAAATAGGAAAATAGTAAGAAATATTTTAAAATTCATTTTTCACATGAAAATCATGGGACAAATTGGTCAATTTTAAGTGGAGGAAATATATATATTTTTATTTACTAAAAAATTAGGCGAAAAATAGGGGAAAATAGGGGGAAACAGGGGGAAAATAGGGAAAATTAGGGGAAAATAATTGATTTAAGATTTGACTACGAGAATCTGTGCTGCTATAAATCATTAATATTTGATAATATTTTTAAATGAAAAGTGTTAATTTTTAATTTTTTTTTCTCTAAAAATATAGGAATATAGGGGAAAACATGGGAAAAGGTATTGAAAAACATTTTTGTCATGAGAATGATATTTTGAACAATGATATTTTGTCATGGTTAGGACAGCGCTTAAGGCATTGGTGTGGAAAGCCATCAATATTGTTGGGTCCAATGGCATGGAGGACAACAAGGGTTTTGGCACCATCAATATTGCAAAAAACATTTCTTGGCACGATGGAGCAGGTTCTTGGTAGGCGTGGCATATGTAGGCTAAGGGCGTGTCGCGCTTGGCATGCAATACCCACTAGTGAGGCCCGGGTGTGTCTCGCATGCGCGTGGCGGCGAGGGCATCGTGTGTCTAAGCATGGCATGGTGTGGCACAACACTAGGCGGCGAGGCCAGGTGTGTCTGGGCATGGCATGCCATATAGGCTAAGGCCCCCAGTGTGTCTAGGCATGGCATGGCGCCTTTGGGCGCCAAGGCCCCATGTGTCTAGGCATGGCATGGCACTAGGCGTAGGGCCCTGGGTGTGTCTGAGCATGGCGTCCATAGCCTTAGGTGAGGGCCAGGTGTTATTACAGGCGGCATGGCATGCAAGCACTAGACTAAGGCCGCGGGTGTCTGGGCATGGAATGGCACTAATTACGAGGGCATCGTGTCCGGGCGGCTCTTTGGCTCAGGCGCAGGGCCCGTGCCTAGGCATGGCATGGCATGGCATAAGGTCTTAGGGCCAGGTGTGTCACATCGTGACATGGCGCTGGCTAGGGTGGGACCCGTGTGTCTAGGCATGGCATGCCATGGCACCCACTAGTCAGGAGCCAGGTGTCTCTACAGATGGCGTGCCATTGCACTGAGCGCCAGGGCCTGTGTCTTCGCGGCATGCGGCCTTTAAGCGTAGGGCCGGGTGTGTCTCGCGCTGGCGTGCCATAGCAGGGCGGGCCACGTATTGTCTGGCGTGGCATGGCACGTAACATAACTGCGGGTTTGAGGCCCTCATGTGTCTAGGTATGGCATGGCATGGCACTAGATTTGAGGGCCCCATGTGATCTGGGCATGGCATGCCATGACACTAGACGCCCAGGGCCAGGTAGTGTGTTTAAGGCATGGCATGCCATGGCACTGGCCCAGGGCCCGGTGACTCTGGGCATGCTATGGCCTTAACTGCTTGAGCGCGAGGCTATGTCCTAGGCATGGCGTAGCGCATGGCACTGGGCGCCTAGGCCCCTTGTGTCTAGGCATGGCATGCCATAGCACTAGACCAAGGCACAGTGTCTAGGCATGGAATGGCACTAGTCCGAGGCATCGTGTGTCCAGGCATGGCATGACATGGCACTAGGCGCCGAGGCCCGGGGTGTCTAGGCATGGCATGGCATGGCACTAGGCGCCGAGGCCCTGTGTCTATGCATGGCATGGCATGGTACTAGGGGCCGAGGCCCCATGTGTCTAGGCATTGCATGCCAAATCACTAGTCCGAGGCCCCGTGTGTCTAGGCATGACATGCCATTGCACTAGGCGCCGAGGCCCTGTGTTTCTAGGCATGGCATGGCATGCATGCCATAGCACTAGACCAGAGCACCGCAATGCAGGCATGGAATGGCACCTAGCTGGCGGGCACTAGGCCGAGGAGCTACCCAGGTGTTTATTCATGTCCTTGGCGCTTGGCGAGCCGCCGTGCCAAGGCATGCCCGCTCGGACCGATGCACTATGTCCTAGAGAGGCACTAAGTACGAACCTTGTGTTTAGGCATGGCACTTGGCCAAGGCACTGTGTCTATGAAAGGCGCTAGGCCGAGTCACCGTGCCTAGGCATGTCATGGCACTAGGCCGAGGCATCGTGCCTAGGCATGTCATGGCTCTTGGCGGGGAATGGAGTGCTAGGCATGCACTTTCAGTAGAGGCAGGTGCCTAGAGCGAGCACTCGTAGGGGCACCCTCAGGCATGCACTCGGCCGAGGCACAGTGTCTAGGCATGCAATGGAACTAGGCCGAGGGACCGTGCCTAGACATGCACTAGGCCGAATCACCGTGCCTAGGTAAGTCATGGCATTAGGCTGAGGCATCGTTCCTTGGAGGCATGCACTAGGCCCAATCACTCTACCTAGGCATGCCACGGCACTAGGCCGACGCATCGTGCCTAGGCATGCACTAGGCCGAATCACCATGCCTAGGCATGTCATGGCACTAGGCCGAGGTGCCTAGGAAAACACTAGGCCGAGGCACCATGTCTAGGCATGCACTCGGCCGAGGCAGCGTGTCTAGGCATGTCATGGAACTAGGCCGAGATCAGGTACTTTAGATATCTGATGGCACTAAGCCCAGGCACCGTGCTAGGCATGCCTTTAGCCCGCATCGCATGCCTAGGCATGTCATAGCACTAGTAGAATCAGGTGCCTAGGCATGTCATGGTTCTTGGTTCTAGGCCCAGCGCCCAGGTGCTGAGACCGAGCACTCGGCCGAGGCGGCGTGTGCAGGCATGTCATGGCACTAGGCCGAGATCACGGTGCCTAGGCGACGCTGGTAGAGCAGGTGCTAGGCATGGCATGCACTAGTGAGATCAGGTGCCTGGGCATGTGTCATGGAACTAAAGTAGGGGCAGGTGCTAGGCAAGAGTGCTTGGCCTGGGCATTTGTGTCCTGGGCATGCACTGGTAGGCGGTGTGTCTAGGTGTCATGGCGCTGGGGCGGGGGCCACGGAGTGCCTAGGCAGACACTTGGTCGAGGGCGCCACAGCACAAGGCATGTCATGGCACTAGGCTAGCATACCCAGATTACTGGGCATGATACTGGGCAGATCAGGTGCCCTGGGCATGACGTACACTAGGCCAAATCCAGATGCCCTAGGCATGTCATGACACCGAGGTCGAATCAGGTGCCCTGGGCATGTCATGGTACTAAGTAGAGAGCCGCGAATCCTATGCGGTCGTGGCACTAGGCGGGGGCACGGTGCCTAGGCATGTGCTAGGCAATCTGCCCAGGTAGGCTAGGCATGTCACGGCACTAGGCGTAGGGCATAGTGCCTGAGCAGTGCTTGGCCCAGAGGGGCATAGTGCACAGACGGAGTTACTTCAGGCGGGAGCCGCGTGTTTAGACCGGCGCTTGGCTAGGGCACCATGTCTAGGCATGACACTAGGGTGGATCATCAGTGCCTGAGCGCGCTAAGAAGTAGAATCGCGTGCCCTAGGCATGTCGCAGCACTGGGCCGGAGTCACGATGTCTAGGCATGTCATGGCGCCCAGGGTGAGGGTACTTGGGTGCTGCAGCATGCACTACAGAATCACGTGGCCTGGGCATGTCATGGCCACTGGCCAGGGCACCTTGCTAGAGATCACCATGTCGAGGCATGTCAAGGAACTAGGCGTTGCCACCGTGCCTAGGCAAGCACTTGGCCGAGGCACCTTGTCCGGGGCAACGTGACTAGGCATGCCTTGACACTAAGCTAGAAAATGACGTGTCTAAGCATGGCTGGGGTGGGGGGGTAGGGTCTACCACGGTCTACGGACCGCAAGGACACCACACCTGCCTTGGAATGGTCTACCACGTGATCTAAATGACCTTAATACTGCGAGATGGACACAAGCACGACCCAGGGCACCATGGCATGGCCGTGCAGATCGGTCGTCTTGGTCACGGAATTCGCTTGCCTTAATTTCGAGCGAGAATCGACCAAGGCAATCGCGTCACCCAATCGCTTCTCATTTCATTTAGCTTTTTATTCCATACACATGCTTTTTCCGTCGACCGGAAGATGTGTTCAACGGTTAAGGGGGCTTCCCGGGTACCACCTCGGATAACGTTCCAGAACCTCTTGTCGGAGGGACGAAAAGGAAGGGTAAAGGAGCTTGAATTGGTCGGTTAGAGGAGGGCCAATTGGGCGACATAGATTTGAATCGATTGGATCGTGGAAACAGGCCACTCTACCGCCTGATACCGTCGCGTATGTAGAGTCGTGCGCAAAGTTCTACCGTCCCTCGATCGAATGCTTCAAGGGGCCGCGCGGTTTGTCCGCCGCGGACTTGACCCGAGGACACATGCTGCGAGACGGGGCCTGCGAGGTCGGCGATCAGTAATGGGTGCACGCGTCATTTCGGCCCAATTCGACTTAGGGCGTTCGGTCGTAATCCAGTATGAGTAGCTTGGCGCCATTGGCTTTTCAGCAGCGCGATGACCAATTGTGCCGGGTGCGGTTGCTCTCATACTAGGTTGAATTCTTATTGCGGCTGTCGCCAGTAGGAATTAAAACCTTTGTCTCACGGCGGTCTAAGCCCGACTCCACGTTTATTGGTGGGTGAACAATCCGACGCAGTGAATTACCTTCCTGATGATAGGAAGATGGAGCATCGAAGGATGCTTTGCGCGTCGCTATGAGCGGCTTAGGCGCCCGTAAGCCGGAGTTATCCTGTGGTAACTTTATGACACCTCACAGCTTCAAATTCCGAGGTCTAAGGATCGATAGGCCACGCCTTCGAGGTTCGTATTCGTAATGGAAATCGAGAATCAAGCGAGCTTTACCCTTTTGATAACCACGAGATTTACGTTCTCGTTGGGCTTATCTTAGGATACTGCGTTATCTTTTGCGGATGTTCCACGGTAAACTCCCACGACAATGTCTTAGCCCGGATCGGCGGCGTGGCCGCCTTAGGTCTAAAGGAGGGATGTTCCATAACCGATTCACGGAATAAGTAAAAATAACATTAAAAGTAGTGGTATTTTACTCTACATGATTCGGCTCCCACTTATCCTACACCTCTCAAGTCATTTCACAAAGTCGGACTAGAAGTCAAGCTCAGCGGGGTCTTCTTTCCCATTGATTCACGCGAGCCAGTTCCTTGGTGGTGGTTTCCTGTGGATAGTGAAGCGGGGATGGTGGAATCGTTAATCTATTAATGCGAGTCACTAATTAAATGACGAGGCATTTGGATACCTTAAGAGAGTCATAGTTACTCCCATCGTTTACCCGCGCTTGGTTGAATTTCTTCACTTTGACATTCAGAGCATTGGGAAGAAATCACATTGCGTGAGCATCGCCGAGGACCATGTGATGCTTTGTTTTAATTAAACGGTCGAGTTCTCCTTGTCCATACCGATTCACGAGGTCGGTATTCGGCCTTACGAGGGAAGGCCCCGAGGAACCATTCAGTCCATCCCCATCCGGCCGCGCGACTACATCTCGCGCGGGAGTAGCTGGCGAGTCCACGCAGGCAGCGGCGGGTTGAATTAAGACCCACGTGCCCGACCCTCAAGAAGCCCGATCCATTTCTCGAGGTTACGGATCCATTTCTTGACTTACTTGCCTACATTGTTCCATCGACCAAAATTTGTTCGCCTTGGGGCGATGCCGGTTATGAGATACGGCCCGGCGATGGGGCGCTCAGTCCCTCAGTTTTCATGGGTCGTGGGCGCACGGGCATGACGTCGCGGTGCTCTTTCCGGCCATTTGGACCACTACCTCCGTGAGCCATTTCAAGGTGGGCGATGCATTGAACGAGAAAGATAACTCTTAGAGGCCCTCGACGACGTCTCGGACTCTAGCGTTGCCACAAACGCCACGTCTGGTTCGGGAATGTTAGCTTGGGATTCCTTCGATGCGCGTGCGTGCGCGCTGTTGGGCGGGCTTCCCCGTCTCTTAGGATCGACCAACCCATCAATGCAGTGTGTTCACATGGAACCTTTCCCCCTCTTCGACCTTCAAAGTTCTCATTTGAATATACGCTACTACCTGCACGAATCGCATCGGCGCTCACTTCGGGCTAGAATCCAGGGTTTACGGCCGCCCGCGCCCTCCTACTCATCGAGGCTGGCCCTTGCCACCGACTTGATTGGGTATAGGTCGTGCGCTTGGCGCCATCCATTTTCGAGGCTAGTTGATTCGGGTGAGTTGTTACACCTCCTTAGCGGATTCGAATTCCATGACCCGCCGTACTGTGTGTCGACCAACACCCTTTGTGGGTTCTAGGTTAGCGCGCAGTTGGGCACCGTAACCCGGCTTCCGGTTCATCCCGCATCGCCAGTTCTACTTACAAAATGGCCCACTTAAAGCTCTCGATTCCGTGGCTTGGCTCAATGGAGCTGTCATGCCGTCCTACCTATTTAAAGCTTGAGAATAGGTCGGGCGTTAGCCCCCGATCGCCCAATCATTGGCTTTGCACGATGGGAACTTCGCTGCGGGCTCAGTATCCTTAAGAAACCGGAGGAACCGGCTACTAGATCGATCGATTAGTCTTCGCCCTATACCTAAGTCAAGCGAGCGATTTCCACGTCGGTATCGGCTGGGCCTCTGAGTTTCCTCACGGCCGCCTGCTCGTCATAGTTCACCGTCTTCGGGTCCCGGCGGTATGCTCTCACTCGAACCCTTCTCCATAAGATCCAAGGTCGGTCGGCGGTTTTACGAGGGGATCCGCCGTCGGCTTCCTTCGCATTGCGGTTTTACTAGCCTTATTTCGCACAGCCGGACTCCTTGGTCAGGTGTTTAGAGCGGGTCGAATGGGGCCCGTTAGCCGGCGCCATGAGCGCCACGAGTCTTTGAAACGCGCCCGGCGTCTGCGCGTTCCGCACTATTGAGCGGCGATGTCTCCATGGTTATGACTGGCCGGGCTTGGGTGTACCGAGTGCGTCGGTTCGCACCTGGTCGTCAGCCAGGACGTGGATTGCCGTTGACATCGGCAAAGGGGCGCATCAGCCCAGAGCTTATGCAGCTTCCTCTGACAATTTCAAGCACTTTTTGACTCTCTTTTCAAGGTCCTTTTCATATTTCCCTCGCGGTACTTGTTTGCTATCGGTCTCTCGCCTGTATTTAGCCTTGGACGAAATTTACCGCCCGATTGGGGGTCCATTCCCAAACAACCCAACTCGTCGACAGGGCCTCGTGGTGCGACAGGGTCTGGCCACTACGGGGCTCTCACCCTCTCTGTCGCCCCCTTCTAAGGGACTTGGGCCTGGTCCGCCGTTGAGGACGCTTCTCCAGACTACAATTCGGACGTCGGGACCACCCGATTCTCAAGCTTAGCTTTTCCCGGTTCGCTCGCCGTTACTAAGGGAATCCTTGTAAGTTTCTTTTCTACCTTGTTATATGCTTAAACTCAGCCCGAGTGTTCCACTTTGAGAAGAGCTAGGGTTTTGTGGGGATTCGGGCCTTTCTTAGTGCCAGTTTCGAAGTGTCGAAACGTAGAATTCTCCTCCTCCTCCCTACAGACGAGGAGAAAAGGATCAGGGGTTCGTTTCAAACCACCGCTTGTCGTGGCGTGCATCACCGCGAGACAAATTTTTAACCAACCACGGATGAGATGTTCCATGGGAGGCCAATGTTCGCCCCAACTCTAGGCCCCTCACTTAATAGGGGTGGAGGGGGCGACGTGTGCGTGACGCTCAGGCAGGCGTGCCCTCAACCTAATGGCGTCGGGCGCAACTTGCGTTCAAAGACTTGATGATTCACGTGATTCTGCAATTCACACCAAGAATCGCATTTTGCTACGTTCTTCATCGATGCGAGAGCCTAGATATCCATAGTCGAGAGTCATTTTTGTGAGTTAAACAACCACGCCTTCACGAGCACCCGTGACCGGGGCAACGGGATGGCGTTGTTTCATTGTATTTTCCTTGGCGTTTTCCACGCCGGGGTTCGTTGTTGGATCGAGAAGGTCCCCCGTAAGACACCCCCATGCACAAGACAAAGGATAAGGCTCGCGAGGCCGCCGATCCATCGGAAAGCGAGTGGAGGCTTCGAAGCGCTCACGCCCTCGGCGGATTGTTAAACAACGTGTTCACGGGTCGTTCGGTCGATAGGTTCGACAATGATCCTTCCACAGGTTCACCTATGAAACCTTGTTACGACTTCTCCTTCCTCTAAATGATAAGGTTCAGTGGACTTCTCGCGACGTCGCAGGCGGCGAACCGCTCACGTCGCCGCGATCCGAACACTTCACCGGACCATTCAATCGGTAGGAGCGACGGGCGGTGTGTACAAAGGGCAGGGACGTAGTCAACGCGAGTTGATGACTCGCTTACTAAGATTCCTCGTTGAGAGACCAACAATTGCAATGATCTATCCCCATCATGATGAAATTTCAAAGATTACGAGACTGTTGGCGAAATTTATGGAGCTTCGTTGAATATATAAGTGTAAGCTACGACCCCAGAACATCCCAGGCGTCACAAACTTGTTATTGCCTCGAACTTCCTTGCCTAGCGACCGTAGTCCACTCTAAGAAGTGGGTACGTGGAGGATCCTGCCGCATAACTAGTTAGCGGGTTGAGGACTCGTTCGTTGGAGTTAACCGAGACAAATTGCTCCATCAACTAAGAGCGGCCATGCACCACCGCCCATAGAATCAAGAAAATCACCAGTGCAGCCGATCCCTTCTTATGTGCGGACTGGTAAGTTTCCCGTGTTGAGTAAAATTAAAGCGCCAAATTGCACTACAGTGGTGCCCTTGTCCGATTCCTTTAAGTTTATTTTGATCCTTACTCCCGGAACCCAAACTTTGATTTCTTATAAGGTTCGGTAGTCTAAACAACGATCGTTGATCACAGTGGAGCGCTCGTTTATGGTTGAGACTAAGGCGATATCTGATCGTCTTGAACCCCCAACTTCGTTCTTGATTAATGAAAACATCAACAGCAAATGCTTTCACGGTTGTTCGTCTTTCATAAATCGAATTTCACCTCATTATAAAATCACAGATACCGTGTCACATTAATCATTACTCCTATCGAAGGCCAACATAGTGGTCAAATCCTAGGATGTTATCCATGCTAGTCCATAGCGTGGAAGCTTGCTCGGCACTCTAAATACTTCAAAGTAACAACATCGGAGGCATGACACGATCAATTAAGACTAGGAGCGCATCGCTGGTAGAAGGGACAAGAGGACCGTGCACAATCGTAGTTACGACCGACCACCCAATCCCAAAGTCCAACTATGAGTTAACCAGCAAACAACTTAAATATACGCCATCGAGCTGGAATTACAACTACAGTCGGCACAAGACGTGCCCTCTAATGGATCCCTCATTATGATTTAGATTGTAATTATTCCACTACTGGGCACTCAAGGAGCCCTGATGTTATTTATTGTCACTACTCTCCTATGTCGGGGACCGGGTAATTTGCACGCCCGCTGCCTCCTTGAACGTGGTAGCCGTTTCAGTTCTCCAAATCAACCCTAATTCTCTGGCCAATTCGCCAATACCATGGTAGGTGTCATACGCCTTATTTTTTGGCTTCCATATAAAGGCCAGAACCCACTAGGCCATTTCTCTCAATGCTCCTCACAATTCTCTCGAACACAAGGCTTATGAGGCACTCTCCCCAACTCGTATTTTATTAGCTACTAAAATACAAGACAATTTTGTAAAGGCTCCCACATCTTGGGATGCTCTATGCTTTTCTATGGATCCAACTCCAGTATATGAATTAACCAAGTGGGCACGCATGCCCTTTATATAGGATGCTCAAGGGCAATCCTAGTACAATTATGACTAAGAGTCCTACTCTAATCCTGGCCAACCAAAGAAGCCAACGCAATCCTTCCCGCCTAGTATCCCGACGAATGAAACTCCGCACATAACTACGCACCCAACAAGGAGCAGGAGCCCCCGAGGTCCTTCCCTACCGGAGTCTTACTTCCGCCTAGGAGTCCAAATTCCTCACCGGGAGTCATTCCCGCCTCAGAGCAGGAGTCCTTCCTCGCTGGGAGTCCACCCGCCTAGGAGTCCTTCCCTTCTAGGAGTCCCAGGCCGCAGGGAATCCTTGTCGCACTTCGATTAGGAAGCTCGGGCGCCCAAGGCTCTCGCCTATATATTGCCGACATTCGCCACACCGATTCTGCTTGGCCTCGCGCCACACCCGAGGCCCCCTAAGTCGCGAAAGCCGTGATGCCCACCCGTGCCGTCCCAACCGTGACACTGCTTGCCTTCCACTCCACGTAGGTGCTTCGTTCACGTGTTTGCGTCCGGACACTTGTTTTCCCAATCTTGCCTTGTCCGATTTCCTTAGGCGGGCCATGGGCTAAGGCGCCCTCATGCCGCACGACTGTGTTATCTAGCTATCGCAGGGCCGACAAACCCTCCCCACTAGAGGTATTCAACGCCCTCGTTGACTTTAACAAATACATACCAAGGACTGATCTTCAAACTGCCATAATGTAGCACCCTTTTCCTAACTTGCCTCACTGACGGGCGTCCCCTTCCAATGAATTATACCCTATCCCCTTGCTCTTCCAGCTCCTCATCTTCCTATCCTCCAGATGCTTGGTAATCTCAATAACTCGACTCTAAGCATAGGCGTTCCGCTTGCATGGAATGTCGCGTGAAGCTTCAACTTCTTCGGGTAGCTTCAGCCAGCCACATTCCCCTATGCTTCGCACTTCAAAGGGTCCATCATATTTCTAATCAAACCTCTCTAAAACTCGCTTATATCGCATCTTCTTTTTCCGTATATTTATGGTTAGCTTCAATGCAATCCATCTCTCCCCTTGCTCAAATTCCAGCAGTCTCCTGCCTCTGTCCGCATACTTCTTCATGCATCTACTTGCCTTCTCTGTATTGCCTCCGCTTAACTGCTAAACTCGCCGAGACTTTGCAACTTCAGACAGCTGGCTCACTACGCCCGGTGTCGCTTCAGAACTAAAAAGACATCTAGGGGCGTACATGGATGGAACCCGATTGCTACCACAAAAGGGCTCATACCTATACCGAACCCTTCGCCGCAGATTGTAGACAACTGACTCTGTGGTTCCAACCAATTTTCTCGAGAGGCCATCACAAGCTTTAGTCGCGCAAATACTCTCAGCATCCGATTCACTCTCTCCGTTCGACCATCGGGCCCGAGGCGTGATTCTGCAATGAGAACTTGCTTTCGTGACCCTACATCTTTAATAGCTCAACTCAAACCCGCCTCAGAACTGCCAGATTCGATCACTTACTATGTCCTTAGGGCATCCCAAAGTAGCATTGGCGCCGCCTTCAAATTGACACTCACTCGTGGCTGGATGAAGATGGGCAGATTTGGAAAACCCGTCTTACCACCACCAAAACCGATCCAAAGCCTTTACTGAAACCCACCGATTTAAGTCCATCGACACACTCGCCATGGTGGCTTCCTAACGGACAAAATGTAACAATCCCGCTTCCTTCTTTCGGCCTCTGCCTTGTCAACTTGACAAACATGGATGTCTTAACATATGCTTACACGCCTCCTTCATCTTAGGCCAATGAAATCGCGCAGCGCCAAAGTTCTTCCTCTCCCGCGACCAGCCCATTTCATTCGGTTTCCCTTCGCCAGCCCCGCCTTAGCTTGTTTCGAAGGCACATATAGCTTCCCTCCTCCAAGTAAAGCAATCTCATTCTGAGCCGCACGCCTCGTGGTGCCGCTCTTACCCGCTCTACTGCCTTTGGATACGTCGAGTCTTACGCAGCCTTCAAGTCTACTCATTGCTGAAACTCACTACAACTAACCCACGATCCCACATAACCTTGAACTTCCTTTCTACTCAGCATCCGCCACTTGGTTGTGTCGACCCAACTTGTGCACCCACACAAAATCAAAGTCAACCAAGAACTCTTGCCATCGAGCTTGCTTAGCAGTAAGCTTCGCTTGTGAAGAAGGTGGTTGGCACATTGTCACTACTACGAACCGGTCTTATCAAGCAAGGCTTCCAAGTCTCAAGGCAATGGATGACCGCAATCATCTCTTTCTCATGGGCGCCAGACCTTCCTCCGTCGATTCAACTTTTCTGACTCTTAAATGCTAATTATTCATCTTGCACCAGCACTCCACCTAGGGCCCTGTCTGACGCATCCGTATGCACTTCAAACGACAACTCTATGCCCGCCTCAAACCGGCTTTGAGGCGATCGTGATCTGAGCGCTTTGAAGGCACCGCACTCCGCATCCCATTCACTTTCTCTCTTTTTCAAAAAGGTCCGTGAGAGCACCGCTATCTTGGAATAGTTCAAGATAAATCTCCTGTAGTAGTTTGTTAAGCCGAGGAACGATCGCTCTCCATACCTTGGTCTGGTCAAGAATCTTGAATTGGCCGCCACCTCTCGCACCATCCATCCTTATCTCGGACTGGAAATCGATGACCTAAAACTTGATCTCGGCCCCGAGCAAACTCACACTTCTCTTCTTTAACGCATAACCGGTTCCCGCCTCACCACCATCTCTGTGTACCACGTGGATCTTCGTAGTCAATAGATCACTATGTCGCCAAGTATACCACTCACGAATGAATCCGTAAAGTCTAATAGGACATCATTCATGAGGTTACAAAATGTAGCAGGAGCATTAGTCAAACTAAAAGGCATAACCAAAAATTCAAAACTTCCATACCGTGTTACACATGTAGTCTTTTGCTCATTCCCCTCGTGCACGCAGACACTCGCTAATATCCCGATCGCAAGTTTGGGCTTTGAGCGGCACTCGACCTGTTCAATCGACGAACAGCCCGCAGCCCAAATGTATCGGATATTGTTCTTGATCGACTTTATTCAACGCTTGGTAATCCACACACATCCGGCAGTGTCCGATCTCGCTTTTTCTCCGAAACAAAGACCGGCCGCATACGCTGAGGGTCGACCACCCGCGATCCGAAGAACTCCATCAACTACTTCCGCAACTCTCTTAACTCTGGTGGACTCATCCGATAAGGAGCGGCAGAGGTCTCGACTCGCACGAAGCTCTATCTAATGATCCGGCCTTCGCTTTCCTCGCGGGCTTCTTAGCAACTCGAAGCATAACATCGCAAATCTTCTCGCATGGGGCAACAACATCCGGCACTTCGACTTGCTTCGTCCGCCGATTCATCATTGCCGCGACATAGCGCGTACCACCCTTCCTAAGGCCTTTTCTCGTAGCTGTGTGCGCGACAAGGTCTTCTCCTCAAGGTCTCTCAGCGCTTGTCGATGCCGTTGGCTAAAGCATGGTCAAGCCATCCATGATCAATGTGTAATTCAAGCGCGCAACAAGGCTACTCGTTTTTGAAGAAATCGTTGCCTAAAAGGAAATCAAAATCATCCAAAGGAACACAAGGAAGGTAATCAGTAACTGACTTCCAATCCCCTATCCGGTCATGATTTCTTCGCCATACCATGGCCTCAGGTTTCGCTATTTTACGGCTTGAGCTTGCCGTCATCTTTAGCTTAGCCTAATCCGAGTTCGGGCTACCTTCCTTTGTTGATACAAAATTGTGGTCGCCCCACTGCCTACCAATGCCACAATTCGTCCGGTCGCAACTCAATATACATCACCCTCCAGGCGGAGTCACCTCGGCTCATCAGATTCAACAATCAAGAGTGGTCACTCAGGGATCCCGCCCCGCCATCTTCCCCCGCCTTCAACCATGAGTGCATCGAAGCCCTTCAAGGCAATCCTCGCCTCGATGTGGCCCATAGTAGATAAAGCATCCCCGACACTCGTGAAGGTCATGAGGAAGTTCTCTTCCCCACTCTTTAGCCCGCAGATCCCGCGCTTCTTTCCAACCCTTGCCTCCACTTAGGGTTTATCCGACTTCCTGCCTGACTCCTATTGCGCCTTTCCCGAGAGCGAGCAGAGGAAGAGGTCACTCTATACCGATAGGTAGTCCGTCATTGCTATTGCCGAGGGCAAGTCTGACACCTTGCCGCTCACAACAGCCAACCATCCCCGCAACCCGGACATGAAGTTGAACAGTTTTGTCGACTTCGACATGTCTCGATGTCAAGGATCAACGAGCTAAACTCTTCACATAGCTTCGACTAAGCCCGCCCGCCCGCTTCGCAGACTTCTCGCCATCCACGCCGTGTTCGTGCGCAACCGATCTCAACTCCTTTTTCAAGATCTCCCAACTTCTCGATTCGGGTCGGGCCGCCAGCCAAATGGCCGCCGCTTCGCTCGTCCACCAATAAAGCTTTGGCATCACCTCACAAATACATAGCGTTAACGCTACCCGCTCACCCACCCAGATTCGAAGCGGCGGGAAGTATTGTCTACGTCCTGTAGGAAGTTCTCCAAGTCTTTTGCGTCGCACTACCCAAGTCTCGGGGGCTCGTGTACTGCGACTCGCAGGAGGCGGATCCGCGCCAGCTTGGCGGCTCGCACCATTGCTCGCTTCAAAGAACATGATCTCCCCTTCTGCAGATCCGATCCGCCTCCGAACTCCTGGCCATGGTCCGTGACCGTCATCGAATGACCCCATCCGTTCCTCAACGGCTTTCTCTCGGGTCTCCATCGATTCACGCTGTGAGTCAAGTCGTAGGGACGGCACGTTGATCTAACTCGGCGGTGGAGTTCGTCACACAGGCCTATCTCCGCATTAAGCCCGACACCTCGGGTGCCTACTCGGGCCTCTATCCTTGCTACTGGGCTTCATTTAGCATCAACCGCCATCCTCGCGTTAGCCATCCGTGGCTCTGATACCAACTGTCACACACCTTATTTTTGGCTCGTGTGCGGCGCCTAGGAACCCACTAGGCCAGCCTTCTCATTGCCTCATAATTCTCTCGAACACAAGGCTTACGGGGCACTCTCCCCAACTCGTATTTTATTAGCTACTAAAATACAAGACAATTTTACAAAGGCTCCCACATCTCGGGATGCTCTATGCTTTTCTGTGGATCGAACTTCAGTATATGAATTAACCAAGTGGGCACGCAGGCCCTTTATATAGGATGCTCAAGGGCAATCCTAGTACAATTATGACTAAGAGTCCTACTCTAACTCTAGTCTTCAATCCAAAGAAGCCAACTAATCCTTCCCATTTAGTATCCTGGATCGAATGAAACTCCTATACACGCCCACACACCTCCACAAGGAGTAGGAGTCCTCCTGCCCAGGAGTCCGTCCACCCAGGAGTCCTCCCGCCCGAGTCTTACCCGCCTAGGAGTCCAAATTGACCCGAGTCTTCCGCCAGAGTAAGAGTCCCCGCCTGGGGAGTCCTACCCGCCTGTGGAGTCCTTCCCGCTCAGGAGTCCATAGGGCCGAGGAACCTTGTTACACTGACAGAAGCTGTCGCCCAAGGCTCTCTGCCTATATATTGCTGACATTCCCCACACTGATTCCATTTGCCTTTGCCGCCACGCCCAGCCCCCTGTCGTGAGTGCCGTGATGTACCACCGTGCGCATCCCCAACCGCATTACTGCTTGCCTTCCACTCATGTGCATGCTTGGTTCACGCCAGTCTCTATTAATTTGTTTTAACTCTTAAGGTTTTGCTTAATTTCTTTAGGCGGGCCATGGGCCAAGGCGTTTCATGCCGCACGCGACTGGTTATCTAGTCGAGGGCCGAATAAAGCACTATCCTACCATCAAAGTCGATAGGCGTATATTCAATGATGCGCCAACGGCACGATGGTCGCGGCGATCCGTCGAAGTTATCATGAATCTGATCGAGCAACGGGCATACTCGCCGACCTTATCTAATAAATGCATCCCTTCCGTAGTCGTGGCCTGCTGCGACGTATTAGCTCTGTAATTACCACCGCATCCGAGTAGTTGAAGTACCATCAAACAAACTATAACATATTTAATGAGCCATTCGCAGTTTCATAGTCTCAATTAGTCATACTTACACATGCATGAAGCTTAATTCACGAGACAAGCATATGGTCACCGTAAGATCAACCGTAGCATTCTCAGGCAACGCTGAATCTCATGCACCTAAATTTAGACTACACGGGCGACGGAGGGCAAAGCGAAATGATTGTCAGACATACGCATCTAGCGATGAACGCTTAAGTCGGGCAAGAGGCATCATTAGATCCTATGTCTGTTAAGAAGTCTGATCATATTATCATCATGGTCATCAGAAATCCCTTCATGTCACACGCGTGGGGAGACGAGCATGATGATCGCTATAAGGTCCAATTTCATGAGCGTGAGCTTAGGTGGAGAAAGGCAAACATTCGGAGAAAATTCCATCGATTTGAAGGGCAACACAGAAACCATTATGCCGATGCCTAAGGCTTGATTCGCGGCTTTGTAGCTAGAACGAGAGGACATGGCAATAGTCTGCTGCACGAGCAAGGAGCCTACCAACCCACATTACCCAAACACCACTCACACACCATCAGGTTGACTACAAGATGCACCACACACCAAACCATGACTAGTTGGGAGTTGTCTCCTAACAAGCACACGGAAGCAACAAGTGATGCCTTTGGTAAGACCACATAAAGTACGCAGTTAATGATAATACTATTTCCAAGCAATCGAATAGTCAGTCACAACAAAAGACAAGCCTAGACAACAAGATTGCAAGTCTGGGCAGTCTAAGCCACCATGTTCAGGCAATGAACTAGCGCCGAGGCATCGCAAGGTTCAGCACGGTACGGCACTGGGAGAGGCACCATGTTCAGTACGCACTCGGCCAAGGCACCGCAGCCTAAGCATGTCATGGCACTAGTCCAAGGAACCGTGCTAGTAAGGCACTCAGTGAGAGAACCGTGCTCAGCAAGGCAAGAGGCTGGCACCCGCCTAGGCAAGGTAATTGCCAAGTAAACCTTTGCTCAGTAAAGCCAAGCCGAGGTTAATGCCTAGGCAAGGCACTAGGACGAAATCATGCCTAGGCATGGCACTAGGCAATCGCGCCTGCTACGCACCGTCGAGGCATCGCCTAAGCATGACTAGGGTCGAGGCTTCATGCCTCGTACGTACCAAAGATTACAAGATCGCTCAAATGGCGAACTAAGCGGAGGCACCATGGCTAGGGAACGAGAGGCATGCTTGCAACGTGGGGGGAACGTCCGTCTATAGGCTTTGGAGGTCGAGGGCAAGCAGCATGGCTTCTTAGGCAACGAGTCGACAAAGACTGCATGGGAGAGCTAGCAACGGGGTCATTGTCTAGTCAGACAGTAATTGACGCTGAGGGTCGGGTAGAGAGTAAACACACCCATGCCAATAAGTGGTAATGGGTGTGTGCACGCTGGGTGGCAATGACGCAAGGCAAAACAGGCTCAGGCCAAGGCACCATACTCGGCTGGGTAAGGCACTAAGACGAGGCACCATGCCCAGGGCCCGCACTAGGCCAAGCGCATCATGTCGCATGACTAGGCGAAGGCACCCGCTCAGCAAGGCACTAGGCGAGGCCCCGTGCCTGTGCATGCACCAGGCCAAAGCACCGTGGATCAGGCATGCACTAGTGGGGCCGAGGCACCGTGTCGAGCAGCGCACCAAATGAGGCAATCGTGTCTAGGAATGCACTAGGCCCAGCACCCCGCCCAGGCAGGCCGCACTGCATCGGTGCACCATGCCTGTGCAAGCACAGACCGGCAAACGGCGCCCAGCAACGCATTCAGGCCGGGGCACCGTCTGTGGCGACCAGGCGGCGCACCAGTTCGCTGGCACAAGACGCACCATGCCCAGAAACGTAGACAGGTCGAGGGCACCAGGCCTGCTTCAGCACCATGCCAAAGAGGCACACTCAGCAAGAGGCAATGCTGGGAACGAGGGGCATGCTTCGCCACTAAAACGTCAAATGGTATGGGCATGTCAGAACGCAAACATCCGTCTCTAGGCTAAGGCAGGGTACGCAGCATGCAGCATCTTAGGCAACGAGTCGATAAAGACCCACGGTAGGAGGAAACCCGGTCATTGTCTAACTCTACCGCACTGATGTCAGGTCAGGTGGCATATGAGCACGCCCGCCACAGTGGCATGGTGTACCAGGCAGCATGCGCGTGAACTGCTTTGTGGTTTCAGGCGCCGCAAGCCCATAGAATAAACCCCTCCTCAAAGAGCAATAAAAGTCTTTGGAAAAATCCTATAAGACATCACACATGCTCGAGAGCACATAATGATGGCATTTTAACTGTGAAAAGATTAGTCCTGCTACATATTCTTATAATAATTATAAATGTATTACAAAAAAGAAAATTGATGCGTAAAAGATTTATTTTTATTTATTTTCAAAAAGAAAATAGGGAAAATAACAGAATATAAAAATTAATAAAATCCATTTTTCATATAATGTTATTTGGGAATTAGAATTGATCGATTTAGCGGAGGGAAATGATATTTATTTATTGACAAAAGGTTAAAATAGGAAAAATTGAAAATTTAAAATAGGGTAAATAGGGGAAAATAGTGGTACTAGGGGTAAAATGAGGAAAACAATTTTACTGCAGATCTTTAACACTGAACAACAAACATTTTACTAAGCCATTAACATGACACATTCTCAAATGGAAAGTGTTAATTCCAATTTTTTTCTCAAAAATATAGAATATAGAAAATATGGGAAAGGTGAAAACATTTTCGTCACATGAGAATGATATTTGAACAATGAATTATAAAGAAGAATGAATAGAAACGAGAAGTTAGTTAGGTGCGCTTAAGGCATCGTGTGTGTGGAAAGCCATCACATTAGTCGGGAGCAATGGTATGAGAATGAAGGGTTAGGGAAACTCATCAATATTGAAAATCATACTTGGTACATGAATGGGTTATCAGATGGCATAGCACTAGGCCTAGGAACCATGTGTCATGGCATGGCATATAATAGCACTAGGTCGAGGCCCCGTGTGTCTAGGCATGGCATAGCACTAGGCGCCGAGGCATCGTGTGTCTAGGCATGGCATGGCATGGCATAGCACTAGGCGCCGAGGCCCCGTGTGTCTAGGCAAGGCATGCCATAAAGACTGTAAATGAGCACTCAGGTTCAGGTGACGGCATGGCATGCCAGCACCGGGGCGCCAGGCCCCATGTGCTCAGGCAACGCATGGCATGACATTAAGCGCCAAGGCCTCGTGTGTCTAGGCATGGCATTCCATGGCAATAGGCTGAGGTCTCGCGTGTGTCTAGCATGGCATGCCAGCACCAGGTCGGTGTCCCGTGCACCTGGGCGACACACACATGGCATGCCATAGCACGAAATCAAGGCACAGCGTTCAGCGGAATCGGCAACAAGTTCAAGGCATCGTAAAATCGCGCATGGTACGCACCAGGTGCCGAGTCCCGTGTGTCTATGCATGGCATGGCATGGCACTAGGAGCCGAAGCCCCGTGTGTCTAGGCATGGCATGCAATACCACTAGTCCGAGGCCTCGTGTGTCTAGGCATGGCATGCCATTGCACTAGGCGCCGAGGCCCCGTGTGTCTAGGCATGGCATGCCATTACTGGGCCTAGGCTCAGCCCCTGTGTGTCTGTGCATGGAATGCCATAGCAATAGGCGCCGAGGCCCCGTGTGTCTAGGGCATGGCATGCCATAGCACTAGGTCGAGGCCCCGTGTGTCTAGGCATGACATGGCATAGCATTGGGCGTCGAGGCCCCATGTGTCTAGGCATGGCATGGCATGGCACTAGGCGCCGGGGCCCCGTGTGTCTAGGCATGGCATGCCATGGCACTAGGCGCCGAGGCCCCGTGTGTCTAGGCATGGCATGGAGATGACTGGGGCCGAGGCCCCAGCCCAGGTGTCGCACGGGCATAGCACTGCGCTTCTCGAGGCCCCATGTGTCTGTGCCTCGCATGGCATGACACTAGGCGCCGAGGCCCTGCGGTGTTCCAGGCATGGCATGCCATGGCACGCCGAGGCCCCGTGAGTCTAGCTACGGCATGCCATAGCACTGCACCAAGGCACCGCGGTTCAGCATGGAACGGCACTAAATCGGTGGCACGTGTCCAGCACGGCATGGTATGTGGCGAGGGCGCCAAGGCCCCGTCGGGCCCCAAGCATGGCATGGCATGGCACTAGGAGCTGAGGCCCCGTGTGTCTAGGCATGGCATGGTATAGCACTAGGCGCCGAGGCCCCATGTGTCTAGGTATGGCATGGCATGGTTCTAGGCATTGAGGCCCCATGTGTCTAGGCATGGCATGCCATGGCACTAGGCGCCGAGGCCCTGTGTGTTTAGGAATGTCATGCCATAGCACTAGGCCGAGGCCCCGTCTGTCTAGGCATGGCATGGCATATCACTAGGCGCCGAGGCCCCATGTGTCTAGGCATGGCATGGCTTGGCACTAGGCGCCGAGGCCCCATGTGTCTAGGCATGGCATGGCTTGGCACTAGGGGCCGAGGCCCCGTGTGTCTAGGCATGGCATGCCAAAGTACTAGAACAAGGCACCGTGTCTAGGCATGGAATGGCACTAGTCCGAGGCATCGTGTGTCCAGGCATGGCATGACATGGCACTAGGCGCCGAGGCCCCGCGTGCTCCAGTACGGGCATGGCACGCACCAGCGCCGAGGCCCCGTGTGTCTAAGCACAAATAGTATGGTATATATTTCAGGGCCCCAGGTGTCTAGGCATGGCATGCCATAGCACTAATCCGAGGCCCCGTGTGTCTAGGCATGGCATGACATAGCACTAGGCGCCAAGTCCTCGTGGTGTTCAGTAAGGCATGGTGATGGTACGCCATGCTATAGCAAAGAGACCAAGGCACCGTGTCTGTGCATGGAATAGCACTAGTCCGAGGCATCGCGGTGTCTAGGCATGGCATGGCAAAACACTATGCTGAGGCCCCGTTTGTCTAGGCATGCCATAGCACTAGGCCGAGGAACCTTGTCTACACATGAAACTAGGCCAAGTAATGGCACATTCATGATAGAAATAAACCTAAACCCTAAAAAAAGCATTGTTCTATAAATTAGGCCGAGTTTAATCTGGGCATGGCATGGCACTAGGAGCCGAGGCCCCGTGTATTCAGGCATTGCATACACTAGGCGCCTCGAGGTCCCATGTTCAGGGCATGGCATGGCATGGCACTAGCACCGAGGCCCCGCGGTGCCCAGGGGCATGGCATGCTGGCGGCACTAGGCGCCAGCCCCCGCAGCCCAGGAATGTCATGCCATAGCACTAGGCCGAGGCCCCGTGTGTCTAGGCATGGCATGGCATATCACTAGGCGTCGAGGCCTCATGTGTCTAGGCATGGCATGGCTTGGCACTAGGCGCCGAGGCCCCATGTGCTCCAGCATGGTACATCCGGCACTCAGCACCGAGGCCCCGTGTGTCTAGGCATGGTATGCCATAGCACTAGACCAAGGCACCGTGTCTAGGCATGGAATGGCACTAGTCCGAAGCATCGTGTGTCCAGGCATGGCATGACATGGCACTAGGCTCCGAGGCCCCGTGTGTCTAGGCATGGGCATGGCATGGCACTAGGCATCGAGGCCCCGTGTGTCTAAGCATGGCATGGCATGGAACAAGGAGCCGAGGCCCCGTGTGTCTCGGCATGGCATGCCATAGCACTAATCCGAGGCCCCGTGTGTCTAGTAATGGCATACCATTGCACTAGACGCCAATGCCCCGTGTGTCTAGGTAAGGCATGGCATGGCATGGCCATGCTATAAAGACTCAGACCCGTGGGCAGCCACCGCGGTTCAGCATGGAAATTAAGACTAGTCCGAGGCATCGTGTGTCTAGGCATGGCATGGCAAAACACTATGCCGAGGCCCCGTTTGTCTAGGCATGCCATAGCACTAGGCCGAGGAACCTTGTCTACGCATGAAACTAGGCCAAGTAATGGCACATTCGTGATAGAAATAAACCTCAACCCTAAAAAAAGCAATGTTCTATAAACTAGGCCGAGTTTAATCTAGGCATGGCATGGCACTAGGCCGAGTCTACCATGTCTAGGCAAGGCACTAGACCGAGGCACCATGTCTATGCATGTCAGCGGCACTCAACAGGCACCTGCGCCTAGCGCGCCATGCACTTAGGCCGACGCACCGCGGCTCAGGCATGCACTAGGTCGAATCACCGTGTCAGTAAATGCCGCGGGCACCAAAGCCGACATCCGCGCTAGGCTTGCCAAGGCACTGGTCGACGCATTCAGGGCATGCACTAGGTCGAATCACCGTGCCTAGCCGCATGGCACTAGTACTGCGTACCGTGCTTAGGAAAGCACTTCGGGCAAGACCTGTTCAGGCATGCACTCTGGCTTCGAGGCGCCATGGTTCAGGCAGCTGCCAGTGGCATCAGCCGAATCACCGGCCTAGGCAAGCACTGCCAAGGCACCCTGTGCCTATAGGCATGGCAGCTGCACTAGGCCGAATCACCGTGCCTGTGGGGCATGTCATGGCACTAGGCCAGGCAACGCGGCTCAGGAGCGGCCTGGCCGAGAATCGTGCCCAGCACGCACCCCACCGGCAAATGGTTCGTGCATGTCACGCACTAGGCTGATGCAATCGCGCCTAGCAAGCCCTCGGGCCGGCGCACCGCGCTCAGGGGCACAACAGACACAGTCGACGCACCATGCCTAGGCATGACACTAGGCCGAATTACCGTGCCTAGGCATGGCATGCACTAGACCGAATCACCGTGCCTAGGCTTGTCATGGCACTAGGTCGAATCACTCGCCAGTGCATGTGTCATGGCACTAGTCAGGCACCGCGGTCAGGCGTGTCGCGGAACCAGGTCGCGGCACTAGGTCGGCGCACGCGCTCAGGGGCATGCAAGAGGTCGAATCACCCGACTAGGCATGTCACGGCACAGGGTCGCGCACCGCGCTCAGCAAGCACGTACGAGGTACGCGCTCAGGCCGCCACTCGTCGAGGTACCGCGTCGGCCAACACTTGGCCAAGGCACCGTGTCTAAGCATAACACTAGACCGAATCACCGTGCCTAGGCATGCACTAGGCCGAATCACCATGCCTAGGCATGCACTAGGCCGAATCACCATTCCTAGGCATGTCATGGCACTAGACGCAGGCACCGGGCCCAGGGCATGTCAGCGGCACCGCCGAGGCACCGCTCATACGAGCATGCGCACTACGCCGAATCACCATCTCGGTGCGCGTCAGCGGCACTAGGCCGGTGAACCTTGCCGAATCAACGGTCAAGGCATGTCATGAACCAGTTCATCATCGCCTTAGGCAAGCACTCGGTCGAGGCACCTTGTCTGGGGCAACTTGACTAGGCATGCCATGGTACTAGGCCACAGGCACCGTGCATTCGTTGCCACGGCCTAGATCGGGTAGGGTCTATGATGAGCTTAAAAGTCATCCATTTTCGTACCAATTTTTCCGATTATTTTTATCTAAAAGACCGATTTATAAAGAAATATAATATCACCAAACCGCTGGTGCAGGAATCTAATATGGAAAGAGAATTTTTGCAGTAGAGAAGGAGCAAGGTGGCTGAGTATTATTATATGAATCGTCAAGAAGCTACGCAGACAGAGAGGCACAAGGATTAAAGGGTCATAGTCGTGGAAGCCTCGGTAGTACGAAAATTCATATCAAGGTCGCGACGACAAACTCCATTGCAACAAGAGTAATTGGCGCAAAACGAGCCGGTGCGATGTAAACTCCAAGTCGTGCAACTATGAATCGAAGCGAAGAAAAGAGCGAGGTCGCCGACACGCTTTGAGGTCGCCGATGTAATACAATAAAATCCCGCTGCAAGGATAAAGTTGTCAGTGACACCAAATAGAAGTCGCGACATAAGATGTAATAATTGATCGACATTGATGCTTACATCCGGAAGCGTCGCGATATCAACATCGCGACGTGGTCATGGCGGTCATACGAGGTCGCGTATATCAAATACAAGAGTTAAGGTCGCGATAACAAGAACCGTCAGCGATAACTTTGCCAGAAAAGCGTGTCGCGACATCATTAAGTGGTCGCCACATCACCGTGGCACAACCAAGGTCGCGACGTGAATTCAGTCAGTTTCGACATCGCATTAATAAGTAACGGCGTCGCGACATCATTTAGCCGCCACGACAACAAATGCAAGAAATAATGACGACAAGTCGCCACCAAACAAACCTATGCATATAACAACCTAAGATAATGTAGGTCGCTACAAAGAATCGATGTTATGACATCAACAAACTTAATCACATGAATCAATTCCAAAAAGAGTATCAAATTAAAGTCTAACTTCGTAACCCCATAAAGATAATACATTAAAGGAAAGCATCTTTTGAAGTAACAAAAGAGAAATTCGTGAAATAAGGCTCTTGTATTTTAGTTTTTCTTTTCTTTTATTTTCTTTTGTTTTCGTTATTTTAGTTTTAATATTTTCGAGTAGATTGTTCTTTCTTTGACTCGGATCTCGGATGTTAGTTTTTAAAGATGAAGTCAATGCAAGATTAATTTTTCAAATTACTGTCATTATCTCGACTCCAAACAAATTTTGGAATTTGAACTTCCAGCTCGCTTACGCTGGTTTTCTTGATCACAAGCCATTATTTGGTGTAATTCAAAGGATTTAGGAACCGTCAGCTGATTAGTACTCTATCGTTAGAATTACTTTTCACAGAAATTTATCTAAGTCACTTAACTTGGGCTTATAAATCTACTTGCTGGTCTTGTGTATTTTCTGTAATTGATCCCAATGTCAGTGTCTCATACCCATAAACGGGATTGTCTAAAAGTTTCGATCAAGAGGCTCTCCGAGCATACAGAAGGCATTCCCTAGAGGATGAACAATTTCTAAAAGGTATGCTAACTGGGAGCATTGAAGATCTAATGCTCGTATAATTAATCTATAAATCCTCTTTCACTGAGACGAATGAGTTTTAAATGATTTATCAATTTAAAAATGGAAAAGAGTTCACTTTATCTGAATTCAAGGAATTTAACCGTGTTAGCAAGGATCTAATCATGAAAGG
This sequence comes from Tetrastigma voinierianum, assembly GCA_016808115.1. NCBI lineage: Eukaryota > Viridiplantae > Streptophyta > Magnoliopsida > Vitales > Vitaceae > Tetrastigma > Tetrastigma voinierianum. The sequence continues at coordinate 248,738 of JAEQBH010002328.1, read as the reverse complement.
ATGAGCTATTCTAATTTTCGAGGAAGAGAAACCAGATAGTGTAAAACTTGCGTAACACTAAAATCTAGAAGGAGTTATGTTTATAGTCCATAAAAGTGTAGTTATTGAGAAAGAAAAATACCTTAACAAGGCAACCTGGGGACAGTAGTTATCTAACACTCAGTTTTGAGAGAAAACAAAGAGACAGATAATGAATCCGTGGGCCTGGGAGCAGATCCAACCGCATCATCATACCTTGGACTAGTTTTAACCAGGGTTCATTAAGCAAGCGTACAAGGCAATCTGCAGAATTGATGTTTCATATCATCGATTTTCAATGCCCCTTTAAAAAGATAACTGCTCACCGATTTGTACTTTATTATTTCAAAGATTAAATTCATTGTTATTAATTCAATTCTTTTTAGTTTTCGTTATTTAAGGCTTTCAAAGCTAATCTAAATTGTCCACTTGAGTCCAAATAAAGTATGAGATTGGAGAAGTCAGGGTAGTTGGTCAGTACCTCTTGAGACTGTGGATCGAGACTGGACTTTAAATCCAATTTACTACTGTCAGACTGTGCACTGATAAGATAATGGATCAAAACCCTCTAAAAAAATGATTACTTCTAATGAAATGCTCTTAATAAATACAATAGCTAAGGAACATATCAACAAGTTTTATGGCGCCGCTAAGCCGGGATTAGACAACAGTCTTTGGTGTAATAATCAGAATGCATATGTTCTCGTCCATCATCAGTTTATGGAAAGTCAGTTTGCCGGGACAAAGCAATGTCTTTCGTAATAACGTCACCCCAGATGTTCGTCCATTAAACAGTTTTATGGAGCCGCTGTTTCGATTAGATTAGCTTGTCCTTTGCACAGTGTCACAATCAGATAAAAGTTCCTTTGGTCCTAATAAGTTTTTGAAGGCCGCAGGACAGAATGTAGTCCTTGGTAATAGTGTCATAAATTTGTATATGTTTTTATCCTAATGTTTTGCCATATCGATCGAAAAGAATTTAATTAGATCAATATTCGATTTGAAACAATAAATACTAATTCGGATATTATTTTAAGAAAAGAACAAAAATGTTTTTTTCGCAAGTGATCACATCGGCCATGTTCTTTAACAAGCCAAAGGAAATATTGAAATAGCTGATCAACTTACACTATATGCTTTGATTTGTGAAAAACCAGTACGTGGTAGGAAATGTGATTCACCTGATTCCAAATGGCATACACCGAATTGGAAAGAACACTGGGGAGCTGAAGAAAGATAAAAGAGCAGGTAAACACAGCTGAAGTAAGAGAAGACCAAACAAGAGGAACAGAGACAAAGAGTTTAAGAACTCACACTTAATAGTTTGGAGATTTTGAGTGCCTGTCTAAGATGAGAGCCAGAATCGACACTGTGATGCAACAATTTTGAGCTGTGCCACCCATTACAATGGTTCAAAGAAGAGTTACGCACTGGTCATCCAATCAAGATCCAAATGGAGCAATTCCGGGAAGATTTCTCAGACGTTAATACAGCGAAGTCGAACGTGGAGACTGTAGGTGATAAAACTACATCTCTTCCATTTTCTGAGAGATATATAAAGCCACATGAAATAATCATACCATAAGGGCTCGTTTGATACTCTGGGAAGAGTTGTGAGAGCTTATTTAGGCAGACTTCCACCTCACTTCGTAGAGATGAAGAGAGATGAATTGGGATTCCAAATAAGTGGAAGATAGAGTCAGGCGTAGCTTCAGAAAGATTCAAAAGATTGCTGAAGAGGTGCCCAATGCATGGAGTAGATCAGTGACCAGATGGACATAGTGTATCATGCTCCAAGAGGCGATCTACGTATTATCGATACGCCGTGAGATTCAACCTAAAAGTGCTCAAGAGGCTAGAGATCTTATAGAAGACTTAGCAGTGCACATGAAAGCTCCATCCAAAGCCAGACAGCAGCGAGGTGCGGAGTCATGGAACTGAGCAAGATGACAAAAATATGAAAGTTGGACAGTAATGCAAGGATGGACAAACAAGAGAGGAGATGCACACGCTCTGCAGAACAGAGCAAGGAAAGAGAACTTATGAGAAGAAGTGTCGAAAGTGCATGGTTAAGATTCTTACGGTGCAAGAGGAGGTTAAGTATGTGAACGAGCAAAGAAGCATTATTTCAAACCAAATCCTATGCCCACACACTACAACTCAGCACTGAGGAACCATGAGAATTTATATGGTGAGGCGACATGGCCCAAGGCGTAAAAATGAGATCTCAATAAGGATATATACCACCATGTCCAGTTGAAGAAGAAGAAGGAGAGGTGCTAGTAAATGAATATCGTGGTCAAAGGAGGATCCAACCATTCATAACAAACGCCATAGCCTCTGCTGGGGACAACAAAGAGCTATTACAATCTACAGAACGTAAACTATCAGATTTGGAAGCCAAGTATACTCAAATATTTCAAGAATCGCTAGTGCCCTTTACCTAGTAATTTATAAACACAGAGGCAATCACTTCAATATGCCAAATCATAACAAGGGAACATTCCCTAATGACACAGAAGAACCCAAAAGATCGCATGGGCAATCCAAATTGGGTAAAGGCAGATCTTGAGTAGTAACAAAAAAAGATGCAAGGAGAAGGGGAAGACCAGGCAAAGAAGAAAGACCAAGAAAAAGGTGAAGAATGAAATTCTACCTTGATCAAATGAAGGAAGCAATGACCAAAAAGAAGGAAGAGTACCAATATAATTTCATAAAGGTTATTCCAGCAAAGACTTCGTGTCAAGAGAGAAGAACAGCTTAAATTCAATATTTTCAAGAAAATAAAATAAATATTCCATTCACAGAGGTGATCACTAAATGCTCTTTATGCAAAATTTCGAAGGAAGTACTTAGTAAGAAAAGAAAGATAGTCGAGGAGGTATAGTCAATTTGACCAAGTACTACAGCACATTATCCGTAAGCTCCCAAGAAAGATGAAAGACTCGCGCTTTCACCCATTCCTCGCTCCATGTAAAGATGAATTCAAGAAAGCTTTGTGTGATTCTCGAGCAAGTATAAATTTGATGCTCTATCGCCAGTAAGACTTAGTTTGGGGAACTTACCTCAACAAAGAATTACATTGCGATGGTTGATAGATCAATGGCACAACCAAAGGGCATTCTGAAGACGTGATCGGTCAAGGTCAGGGAAATTTGACCCCAAATGATTTTGTCATGAAGATTGAGGAGGACACCCAAGCTCGTTGTTGGAAGGCCTTCTAGCAAATATGAGCCGCCTTGATTGATGTACGTAGTTATGAACACACCCAGAGTCAGATGAAGCAAAGGCACTTAATCTACCAGAGTCCCTGAACATCCTAATGTAAAATCAGCATACAGATGGCTGTAAGAAACACTAGCCTTCTCAATGATGAATTGAATTCTGATTGTATCATTCAACACTCTATTAATGAAATTGAGATGAATTTTCGCATTCCTGAGAGCTTGATTGTGAAGTTTGCTTCAATTATTTAACAAGGAAACAAGCCTCAAGTATAAATGAAAATAAATAAGATGACAAAGCAAACAGAACAAAGAAACTCATGTGGATAAAACTAGTGGAAGATGGCACAACATTGAAAGAATTGCCTGTGACATTTAAAATATGAGTTTTTGTGAAACTGCAAAAGAGAAAACTAGCCATTATCACCGCATTGACTGAAGTCAAGAACAAAAGCTACGGTAATTTCAGGAGATATATGGCTATCGCTGTCAACAAGATCCGCGGTATCACCCTGTTTGTATGCATAAAATATTGCTGGAAGAGAATGCAAAAACTTCTATTGAGCATCAAAGAAGGCTTAACCCAGTGATGAAAGAAGTGGTTAGAAAAGAAGTTCTGAAATGGTTAAATGCAAGCTTTATATATGCTATATCAGATAGTTCTTGGGTAAGCCCAGTACATATGGTTCCCAAGAAAGGTGGATTCACCGTGAATCAATGAAAAGAATGAACCGGATTCCTACAAGAATTGTGACAGGATGGAGGTGTATCGACTACAAAATTGAATACCGCAACCGAACGATCATTTTCCCGCTTCATCGATCGATGCCGACAGTGTCAGGACACCCTCATTTTCGTTTTCTTAATGGATATTCTGATATAATCGATTGCTATTAACTTAAAGATCAGAGAAACTACTTTACATGCCCATTTGGTGCCTCTTTGCTTAGGAGAATGCCATTCGGTTTGTGCACGCTCCGTACCTTCCAAAGATGCATGATGCCCTTATATTTTCCCGATCTAACAGAAGAAGGCGGAGAGATCTTCATGGATGATTTTACAAAGGTATGATCCAGCTTTTGAACAATGTCTCGCATAACTCGGGATGCACTTCAAAGGTGCAAAGACAAGAATCGGGCTCAATTGGGAAAATGCCATTTCATGGTTGCGTAATAATCGCTCTTAGGGCACATGATTTCTCGCAGCAGGCTTAAAGTAGACCAGCAAAAGTTTCACCTTATAAGAGACTTAATGCCACCCACTACGCCAAGGGAATCAAGTTTCTTAGGACATGCTAGATTTTATAGGAAGATTTATCGTGAGACTCTCAAAATTTGCTGTAATTCACTATGCGTATCATTGAAAAAGATACTAAATTCCATTTCATGAAGCTCGCAAGGCATTCAAGAAATCAAATTCAGATTTAGTTGAAGCTCCCATCATGGCAAAACCGTGATCGGAACAAAAGAATTTGAAATCATGTGATGCTAGTGATTTCGCAATGGGAGTCAGACAGACGTAAAGGATGGTGCGCCTATGCCATCTACTATGCTAGAAAAACCTTTAATGAAGCACACACAAGAAAATTACTCTACTACAGAAAAGGAGATGCTAGCAATAGTGTTTGCATGAAAAGTTCCAGGCATACATTTTGGGGTCCCATGTTGTTATACACACTGAGCACGCAAAGAATTAAGTATCTAATGGCAAAAGAAAGCATGGCCAAGATCGATCGGGATGGGTATTAGCTACTACAGAATTTGATTTAGAAATAAAAGACAAAAAAGGAAATGACAATGTGATAGCTGATCACTTGTCAAGAATAGAGAAACCCACTGTACAAGAGGAAGGAAGAGAAATAGAAGAAAATTTTCCAGATGAGTTAGCTATTTCACCGCCATTCCAATCACCCCGGGTATGCCGATATCAGGAATTACTTAAATTGTGGGAATTATGCTACCGTAGTTCACTACCACAGTAGAAAAAGCTAAGAACCGACAAGCAGGTACTGCTATATCCGGGATGACCCATTATTGTTTAAAAGAAGAGCTGACTGGATTATAAGGAGATGTACCAAAAGGTGAGCAAAGGCAACATTTTAAAAGAATACAGCATCACCACAGTACACTTTACAGAGATAAAACAGCCCACAAAAATTCTTCGGGCCGATTTACCGGGCTTCACGATTTTTGGCGACTATTTTGAATGGGCAAAGTTGTGATCAATGCCAAAGAATGGAAGACAGCAAAGGTACGATGCCCCCAAGGTATCCTAGTGGTACAATTGTTTGATGTATGGGGAATGATTTGATGGTCCTTTTCCGCCATTGGGAAATATATACATACTCTAGTCGTGGATTATGCATCAAAATGGGGTGTACATAACATGTCCAAGGAATGATGCTAATACAGTTGTGGGGTTTTTACAAAGGAATATTCAGCAGATTTGACACCCAGAACTATCATTAGTGATGGAGGAAGCCATTTGAAAATAAGGTAAGCCTGGATAAACTTATGAGCGATATGGTATCAAACACATTATGAGCTTGGCTTATCATCCTCAAACAAATGGGCAGTTGAAAATTCATGCAGAAATCAAGAAAATTCGAAAAGATCAGAAGCCTGCCAGAAAGATCGGGTCTTGAAACTTGGTCGATGCACTAAGGCATACAGGATCGTTTAAACTCCTATCGATGTCCCCATACAGATACTAAGTAAGCTATGTCACCTCCTCTTGAACTGAACAGCTCATGTGGGCCATCAAGAAGCTAAATTTCACTTTAAAGCCATGAAGATAGGCTGCTCGGGTTAAAATGAATCGAAGAGTCGAGAACAGTTTCATGATAAGGCGAATCTACAAGGATAAAAAACAAAAATGGCATGATCAACTATCTTGAGGGAAGAATTGCTGCAGTGAGATCGTGTCTTGTTATTCAATCTATTATGTTCTTTCCCAGAAAGTCGAAGTCTAAATGGAGGGACCATTTACAAAGTGGTATCAAGCACACAATTCGGGCAAGACACTTAGAAACAAGAAACAAGAGGATTTCAAAGTTATTAATGGTCGTGATTAAAGCATTACCTTGGGGAAAAGTAATTGAAGATAAACTCGGGTTCTCGAATGGAGAAAGTTGAAGAAATAGGAACAATGGCAAGCAGAAAAGTCCAAATTTAGAGACTAAAATGGAGCAAATTCTTTGTGGAAGGCAATCCACACGCTTGATTTACAATTCTGCGGTGTTTAAATTTCTAATAGCTCATTGTGATTTTACTAATTTTATTTAAGATTGTAAAGCCTTGCAGATAATGAAGATCGAGCAAAGATGTAGAAATCAATGATCTAAAGTGAGAAGTAAAACTTCCAGATTAACCCAAGAATTCACAGAAAGAGCTATTTGAAAAGTGGGAGCATTTCTTTTCCCTATACAAATCTCCAGAAAATCAATATAATACATGTTTGAATTGTCAGGTGGAAATGATTTATTCGATGATGAGAATTTACAATTATCAAGAATGAAAAGCTGTCTGATCATTAACTTTAGGGCAAGTGCAGATTAGGTCGCGATAAAAACTTATGTCTCGATAGAAATTGATGTTGCAACAGAAATTGATGTCGCGACAGAACAGTTGAGTCGCGACAAGAGTAATTCCTTCAAAAGAAGTGATGAGGTCGCGGCAACTTAACAATGTCATGAGATGCCTGATGTCGCAAATCTCGTTGTCGCAGCTCTTAGGATGACTTTGTCCTCCCACGCTAACTATGTCGCGACATAAAAGAAAAGTTTGCCAGCTGGGCAGCTTTTAATTCTGCCCTAAATTTAATGACAAAGACACAATAGCAAAGATGAATTGTCGCGACAAGCGCAAATAAATGAAATAATAAATAGCCCACAATAATAATCAATTTCAATCGTTGAGAAACTCTTCACTATCATCTCCTTCCGTGAAGCAAATTCAACTTTCATCTTCGCATCTTCCCCGTTTTAGATTCTGCAAACCCTAACCAACTACTTCCTAAAATCCTTCCGATTTCTCTAAATGGTCAACCTTCGAACCTCATCCCAAATTTAACGAATCATGAGACAGCACCAAACTATAAAGTTCATCTGAATCCCATACGAGAACAGCCGTCGAATGGGCCTAAGTCCACTCAAGCATCAAGAATGTGAGAAGGAAGGCGAAGAAAAAGTGCAAGAAGAAGAGAGGACGAAGTTCGTTCTGCAGTTTTCTAATCGAAGTTAGCCACTATGTCGAGGCGGTTTGTAGGGAGAAAGGGATTCACCTAACTCATCTCCCATTCAAGGAATTGATAGATAAAGAAGGTGGGAAAAATTCTGCAAACATTAAAGATCTCGCTACAAGAAGAATGTTAGAGAATTTTACTCAACCTTGTCGGGAGAAAGGAGAACTCGCTTTTGTCGAGGGCTCAACCATGGAGCTGAGACTATAAATGAAATGTACGGACTGGAGGGTCAAAAACATGGATCCAAGTACAAAAAGATAGCAGACAGCCCAAACCGTGAAAAGATAGCTAGAAAGATGACAGACGGTAAGGTGAAATGGGGTCAGGGAAGAGGAGAGAAAAAGATTATAAACAAGGAGATCTCGACATAAGAAGCAAAGTGACAATTTATTTTCTGCTTCTGGTTGGTTCCTACAAAGCATGTATGCACAGTAAGAGAACAGGAAGCCATCATTCTTCGCGCCATAACAGTGGCCATAAGATTAATAAGCCGGGCTATTATTGGAAAACTCCACAATGAAATATCACTATGAAATAAAGGGCTCGATCCCCTCACCCACTACCATCATAAGGTTATGTATAAGAGCTGTGCAAGTGGAGTTTGGGAAGAGGAAGAAGAGTTCTGCTCACCATTAACCCTGACAGGTGGCTAAGGCCAAGAAATTTGAAGAAAAGGGTCATGGTGGAAGGACTGTGGAGATGAAGAGGAGAATGCGACAAGAATGTGGACACCCTTCAAGTCAAGAGCGTTGTTAACAATACCTAAACACGCCTTTAAGTGGAACACCTCTATGTTTGCAGAGGACATAGGACTGTATGAAAGTCCATAGATTTCTGTTCACCCCCACTACGCCTCTCCACCAATAAGGAACAGGGATTTCAGAGAACCAGGACAAAGCTCTAAAGGAGCCCAGGAAAATAATCAAATAATGGAGATGCTCATTTCTATGCAGAAAAGTATGGAAGAAAGAGAAGAAATGACATTCAACAAAATCTGTGAGAAGATGTGCAATTAATTGAAAAGAAAGAGATCAACAAGGGGAAGAGGAACCTAAATTAAAAGAGGAAATGTATGAAGCAGAGTCAAGAGAAAAGAGCGTAAATGGGAAAGCAGAAAGAGTGTGAAGGGAGGAGTTAGCTTTAAAAGATCCTAGAGGATCAAGAAGAAAAGTTCAAAAGGAAATTGGAGGAATGAGATCGAGATCTATCAAGAAGTTGCAAACAAACCCATGAATCATTCTACAACAATCAGTTTGATCGAGACTCTCAACTCCTGAAACTCATAAAAGAAAGGGATGCAGATCAAGAAGCCAAGACCAAGGAACATATCAAGGGGTTCAAATTCCTATATATGTGTCATTGCCTGGCGATTTGAAAAGAAGATGAAAGAAAGAGATCAAGTGTCGGATGTTATCGATGCCTTCAAGAGAAAGAATTATTCGAAAATTTACTGATTAACAAACAATCTATCCAAATTCTTGGAGGTCATGACTCGAAATAGAGCTTAAATATGAACATTATCGGGAACGAGACAGATGACTCCGAACAAGAAGGTTGGATTCCCACAAATGAATTGATCCCAAGAAACAGATGTAGAGAATGACAAAAAGAAGAAGAGAATTGGAACGAAAGCCCCAAAGTCTAACTCTAACTTGGCTACCCTTGATCCTCGAATTCCTCCCAATATCTTAATCATCCCTCAAAAGAAGAAAATAGACCTTCCCATTACTTATCTATCTCTTCCCTACTCCCATCTCCGTATTTGAACTACACAATCTCATGAATAAAATAAAAAATAAAAAAAATAAAAATTGTTTGATATGTTTGAAGTCAGGTTGTGTCAGGATTTCTTTGTTTTAATCATAGTAGAATAGGATTCACAGATGAAAATGCCGGCATGTTATAACTGAAATATAGTTGAAGTAGTTGATTAGAAGATAGGTCAAAACAAATAATTTATCATACCGAATGACACATAATTGAATTGAAACACAAATTGCATAATTGACTTGAATTTAAATTCGATAAGTCCGTGTTAAAGGAAAAGTTATACAATTGAAGAAGCAAAACATATTTTCGGGGCTCAAGTATAAACAAGAAGCCAAAGAACTTGGTGAACCTTAGATCAACCCCATCAATCGAAATAGTCAAACATCCTTATGTTATTCACAGCTAACCAAACCGAATTTAACTTGTTAGATTATTAATTACAAATGTAAACTTAGGTGATACAACTAACAAGAAATGACGCAGGCCATCTCGCGCCTGAGCCATTCTAGCCACCATTATTTCTATGCTTCAAGATACACCTTAGTTCCTGAATTTGAGCCAAAACATTCCCTATCTTCAAAACAAGCAATTGAAAATCCCAAGCCATCCTTTATAACTAATCCTCTAGTAAAGAACCTCTGATAAAGTTTGGGGGAGTATATTTTTGGAGAACTAAAGGAGAAATACAGAAAAGGGTGAAGAAAGAAAAATCTAAAGCAGAAGGATACAAATGCAGTTGCTTAAAGGAAGAAGTTTTGTCTTGTGGCCTAATTCTCTTGAACAATTAAGTTCTTAGGGGTGTTTCAACACCTAGTACCCTAATGCCAACTGTATGGGAGCTACTAATCCAAAGTTCGCTAAGAGTATTAGAAAGCCTAAAAAGACAGAACATTGCACTATTCTTGAATGGTTGCAGAGAAAAAGTTCCAATAATGAGAAGTACAAATGTGAAATTGGAACAAACAATTTTAAACAGAAGAAATCAAGAAGATTCCCCAAGGATAAAGTTTGGGGGAATCAAATAAAGAAGTTGTAAGGAAAAGGAAGGCAGCGGTTAAGTAAGAAAGAAGAAAGAGTTTGGGTAATCTTAACCTAAAAAGTTCCATCCATCCTACCCATGACCTAAGCCTAACATTACATGAAGGATCCCGACCCGACACCATGAACCCGAGGGACCCTCCCAAAGACTCCAACCCGATATAGAAACTTTTCCTTAAACCATAAATAAAACTGTGGAGCGAACCCCTTTACAATTCTTCACATATCTTTAAAAATAATGCAGCTTAAGTGCTAAAAATTTCTTTTTCTTTTTTCTTTTCCAACACTTAGATTTTTTTCAGAAATCGGCCAGTTTCTCCCGTTTCTGGACTTTCCCCAAATTTACAAAAACTCAGATGAAAACATTAAAAACACTTCTAAATCCTAATTCATCAACTTCCATATTAGGACTCCTCGTCCACAACCCAATCAAACACAATATTATGGTATAGTTAAGATTTATTTTTCAAATCATCAAAACATTTAAACCTTCTTCAATTCTATTTATAATGATCAAAAACATGACAAATATTCACATACAATATGTAAATTATTTCAATGCGCCACATGCGTCGTTCCCCTGGGATAGCCTCGGAATTAATCGCACGTGAGGGTACTCTACCGATGCACTGCCCCCAGTCCTCGAAAATATCACTGAAACATATGGAAAAGAGTGAGCTAAACGAGCTCATGAGTGTACATTTTCATTTATATAACATTTTCAAGATATATCAAAATAATACATACTTATACAATTAAAATCCATTTATACATTAAACATTTATGCCTTAAACTTTCTTTCCATAAAGCATTATACCATTAAAATCAGTTTATGCTTTTAAACATTTATACTAAACTTTCTTCAATAAATACTTATGCATTTAAAATCCATTTATGCTTTAAGAATTTATGCTTTGAACTTCTTTCCATAAATACTTATGCATTTAAAAATCCATTTATGCTTTAAGAATTTATGCCTTAAATCTTTCTTTCCATAAATACTATGCATTTAAATCCATTTATGCTTTAAGCATTTATGCCTTAAACTTTTCTTTCTTTATTTCTTTCTTTCATTCTTTTGATGGAACCTTAGGAAATAAACACACCGAACAACTTTCCGGCACTGACGGTGAGGGACAATACATTCCGCCATAACCACTACATGGAGAAACTCACGCCTTGCATAGGGTTCCAAATATAGCACTTGGTCACACGTGTAAGGACATTACTCTAGACACCGGTTTCCTCCCTCGCTAGTAACCTATAATCTTTACCCTCTAAATCCTTACACGCTTAAAGTACTTCTCGGCCGATATCACCATAACAAGCCATAGGGTTTAGGTAACCATCAAGAAACATTTCTTCAAATACATTTAAACACATTTAAATCCTTTACTTGATCATTAAAACACATATGCATTTCCTTTACACATCTTAAAAACTTTCAGCTAATACTTTTAACATATGCATACATATTTCATATACATGTATAAATACATTTATATCCTTCTCCTTATCATTAAAACACATGCATTCTTCACACATTTTAAAACTTTCAACACTTCTCTTTTATCATATGCATACATATAAATATATATATTGATGTGCAAGATAAAACATTTCCATATGCCTTAACATGTACATAAACATTTCCATTAAACTTTCAGTTTAACATTAAAACCATTCACTTAAAAACTCATTTTTTCAAATATCATTTTCACTCACAAGCCACCGCCAATTCCGCTGCTTCCCTGGAGTTCCCTGCCCCGTCCGATAGTCCTTTTCGCACTTCAAGAAAATACAATTACACATTAACCATAATTTCATTTAATCCACCATAAACACTCATTCCTATATTCTTGTTCCTCTAGAATCTATTTTACTTTAGAATTGAATCAATCCACCGGATCATCCAAATTCAAAGTTATGGCACATTTTCATGCCAACCAGTCATTTTACCGATTTTTCTAGTAACAGTTTGTATTACCTAGTTTTTCTGAGGTCTTGACTTCATTTTGACATCATGTCTCATACTCATTTAAAGCTTTATGCTATGGCTCATTCCAATTGAATCACCCAAATTCGAGCACCGAAACTCACTTTATGCCCAAATAACTGGCCACCATGTTCAAAACTGAACTGTGAATTTGGCTTGCAGATGGTCTACTTGAGTGAATATCAGGCTACTTAGACTGTAGAATTTATGATACATTCTTCTTAAGTTTTGCTCCTCTCTTTCAAGTCTATTTTACGTAGCCACTTAAATCACGTAAATCGATCAAAATTGAGCAAGTTATGGCCAAATACCAAAAACTGGTCAAAACAGAAAACAGGACATTTCCTACTGAGACTGCTGCCTAAAATTGACCAAAATGTGTTTCTCTTCCATTTTTTTCTTTCACTTAAACACTTAAATCTGATGCATTATACCATTTCAACATAACACACACACCACTATCAAACCCTAACCTCTTACTCACTTGATTTTGTCAAAACCCTAATCTAATCCATGGCTTTCTCAATTTATCTCAAAACTGTCATCATTCAACCCTAAATGCCACTAATTTAACATCCATACAAGAAAATCAAAACATTTGATATGAAAACATCAAACCCTAACTTTCCCACCATTAAAAACTTACTTGTTCTTGGTTTTTGCTCCTCTCCTTGCTATCACTTGTAGAGCACTCTGGAGTTTCTGAAGAGAAGAAAAACTCACCTCCACTTTGCCCTAACCTTCTCCTTTCTCCTTTCTCCTTTCTCCCCTTTTCTCCTTTCTTCCTTACTGCACGCGTTCTCCTCACTTTGGAGCATTAAATTCCCTAAAATTTTCTTTTATTTCAAAGTTTCCAAAATTACTCCTTAAACCAAATAATCTCATTAGTTTGTTTAAAGGTTTACTTTTATCCGCTTCTCTATCGGGTCCATTCTCAAGGAGACTAAGTCATTTACCCATTATCTCATGACTTAGCCATTAAGAAAGGTTTTAATTTGGCTCTCATAATAAAAATATCTCCCTTATGCTAGCCTTTATCTCGCTCACCTTATACTGCTTTTATATCACTCCATGTCAAAATATTCTATGGTCGTCTATATTTAATGGAATATAAAATATTTTAACTAAATCCTTCACACTTAATTTTTGTGCCTGTAAATCACCGGAATCGGATTTAAATCATTAAAATCCAGATCCCATAATACAGATATTACCTGTAATTGACGCTCAATCAATTGAAACTATCCAAACGGACTCCGCTTTCACTTTATTTCAGTTTCGTTAGTCTTATGACGATTCAGACTCTTTTCGCATTTTCGGGCCTTACCTTCCAAAATTTCAACGTTGTGCTCCAAATTCCAGAATCGAAATCACTATTCACTTAAATCTCCTATTATTCTAAATATCATTCAAAGTCACAGAACCTAAATTTTCTGAAAATCCTTTGCAACCCTCCATCCCGATAAAATAAGAAAAAATCACTATTCATTAAAATTCGCCATAATTTTCGAAAATTTTCACTTCATGCCCAAATGACGCCCGTAGCGTTCTAAATTTAATCCACCCTCGTCTACGGTCGTAATCTCAAATCTCGCTCAATAACTATCATATTATTATAACATTCAATAAGGTTGGGTTTTATAATCATCTTCTTATAAAATTTTCGCTCCTAAATTTAAATTCTCATGTTGCCTTCTCTATTCAGGATTCATCCACAACACCTTTTACTAAAGGAATCACTTGTTTAAAGATCCTAATCATTTCGGACAACAATTTGTACCGCTTTTCTTCTATGCCGCCAAATCTTCTTCAATTCAACCGGCTGATTCTCTACATGTGGAAGAATCGGCCATATACTTTCAAGCATAGAAATGTAAATATGTCATGTATTCTCGGCTAATTCGTGGCAACCTCAATCAAGACGCTACCTCTCCAATTATTTTTATAATTTTTACAGTCCCATAGAGAGGACTTAACTTCCCTTTCTTTCCGTCAACACCCTTTCCCAGGGTGATATCCTCAGCAACACCGATCCCCCACCTAAAATTCCAAATCTCCTGGTTATCAACATTAACTTTCTTCTCAATAATTCCTTGAGCTATATTTAATCTAATACTTTATAACTTTAACATTATTATCTCTGGTTTGTAGCTCGAACAATTTATGAACCTAGTAAAATTTTCTCCCCTTCCTCATCCCAACATAATGGAGTCGGGCCCCATACTCTTCCATATAAGTGCCTCATAAGGCGCCATTTCAATGCTTCAGATGATAACGGCAGACGTAGAAAACTCCATTAATAAATGCTGCCTTCCTAACTCCTTTAAACTCTAACACACAAGCCTTGAGCATAACTTCCAATGTCCTGTATGGATCTTTCAGACACATCCTGAAGTCGCAGACAACTTCTTTATATACAACTCAGCCAACTTCTCAACTAAGTCACTATTTTTCCATAGGTAGAAATTGACCGATTTACCATCTATCCACAATCACCTATCACTTCATAACCACTGGGCAAAGTGAAGTAAAAAATCCATCATGATTCTCTCCCATTTCCACCGGTGGATCGAAAGACCCAGAAGAACTCGCAAATCTTGATGCTCAATCCTTAACTTTTGAAAATGAGACATTTTGAAATAAATTCGCAACATCTTTCTTATACCCTCCACCTTTAGTATTCCCTTGTGGTATGATACATTTTAGTGTTTCCCCATGCATCGCTGATGTAGAAGAGTGAGCCTCTCCCATTTATTTCTTTAATCTTCCCACATCTAGTACATACAACTCGTGACCTATCATCACTATACCATATGCCCGTACTAAAAATCCTTTAACCCGCCCGACTCGCCTTCCTTCAATTTAACTCATGATCGTGAGCCCAGTCCATAAATTCCCTTACCTCGTCTATTAGTACAGATCACATTCACAATTCTAGTCTCGCACCTAAAGACCTCAATTCCATAAATCTAGGGAGGTACACAACCTTAGGTGAGATATGGAACCCGTAGGCTTCCTACTAAGAGCACGCACTACATTAACATTTCCCCCCACGGTACTAATACTGCACCTATAATCCTTAATGAGTTCAACCCACTCTCCGTCTCATTTAACTTTTCTATGTGAATAAATATTACATGTTCTTGTGATTTGTAAAATTTTACATGCAACTCCATATCGCAATGCTCTTCCATATACGTAGAGCAAGATTCATAACAACCAATCCCAGTTATGTCTCGTATAATTTCGCCATGCTTTTTTTCAATCGTCGAATCATATATGCCAATCACATTTTCATGTTGCATTAACTCACCCCCTAAGCTCGCTCTAGAAGCATCACAATATAATCAGATATCCTTTCTCGCCCGACCTGAATTTAAGAACTAGGCTAAGGTCAAATTCCTTTTTGGGCTTCATCGACCTTTCTCTCGACATGTCTCTTACCATAAACTTTTCATCTTTCCTTGTCAATTTAGTCAAAGGATCCGCTTAACTTTGAAAATCCTTAACAACCTTCCGATAATACCCCGCTAAACCTACAAAACTTTATATCTCCTATCACATTCGTAGGTGGTTTTCAGCCACAATTCTTTCAATCTCGAGGATCAGAACCCCCTTCATCAAATCACATGCCTTAAAGGCAACACCGCTTCAACCGTAACTAGAATTTACTGTTCGCATACTAAGTAACAGAATTTACTTAGATGTCTCTCATGATCTTCATTACCGCTTAAATAGATTAAAATGTCATCAATGAATACTATAACAACCGATCTAAATAAGGCTGAAGATCCTATTCATAAGATCCATAAAAGCTTACCGAATATGTTAGTCCAACTAGCATGAATAAAACTCATAATGCCTATACCATGCCAAAGTCACATAGGAACATCCTCGACCTAATTCCTTTAATGACATGGTAACCTCGAGCTAGATCCATTTTCAAAATACCCGCTCCCCTCGTAACATCAAAAGATCATCAACTGTAAACGGGTGTTGATCATGTGATTTTCACTCTTTTATTCACAACTCTCCTGTAATCAATATACAATCTTAAAACTTTCAACATTTTTTTTTTTTTTTTTTTATATATATACCTAGGAAGATCCCTCTTGGAAATAGCATCCTAAATTATTCACTATCGAATATCTTCCATTCCGACTACCATTATCCTCACCTCCTCAATAGCATAAGCTAGGTACCTTTAATATAACTAAAGTATTTTACTAGCCCACATAATCAGCTATATTATTGGTAGGTATTTTCCGTAACCCATAAACAACTCTCTCGCCTTCCTCGCTTATGTAACCTAACCTCTTTCCTATAACAACTCAAGATGATGTCTAGATATAACCATGCCTAATATAACATCAAAAGTCATGATATCACTAATATCAAATCGCCAAAATTCTAGTTCCAATAATCACTCAAGGTAACAACCAACTTTTCCATACTTTTCCTAGGGTGGCAAAATCCTACCAGCACATTCATCATTATGTCTCACTTTCTTCAATTTTCTTTTAACAATTACAATTAACAATTCACTTAATGTCATTAATTCACTTAAGCTAAATTAAAACCTATGCATTTTCAATTAACCATCTCATTACCCTCTAGCCACGACTCATGCTCTTCCTGGAAGATCTCCCATATCACATAATTGGCTTCTAATTTCCTTACCTCTCAATGGACACCGTCTGGCCACTCTGGCCGACAAATGTCAGATAACATCCGAGCCATCCGTTTAAAGGTATCTGTCTCTCCTACGACCTTGAGGCGTGGGCTCTAGTCAGATCATGCTGGTGGAGGAACATACGAGACTCACCAACATGTTCCTCGTGGTGGTACTCATCGCTCTCAAAGAGCTCTCCCGCGCACCTGCCGACGACGCATTTTTCTGTGAATTAAAACATGCTCGCAATGCATATATGATTTTTAAATCACATAAATTTTTTTATTTTTTTTTGTTTTTTTTTAAAAGAAAACATTAAACAATCATATAAAAATAAAAATTTTCAAATCTTTATAACATTTTCAAACCTCGCTCCCGATACCATGCTGAAGGGATCCCGAATCCTGATTAACCTCATGAACCCGAGGGGACCTCCTAAGACCCAACCCAGATATAGAAACTTTTCCTTAAAACCATAAATTAAATCCTGAGCGAACCCTTACAATTCTTCACATATCTTTAAAAATACGCGGCGAAGTGCTAAAAAAATTTCTTTTTCTTTTCTTTCAACACTTAGATTTTTTCGTGAAAATCGGCCGTAGTTTCCTCCTCGTTTTTCTGACTTTCCCAAATTTACAAAACCTGATGAAAACATTTAAAAACACTTCTAAACTTCAATTCATCAACTTCATATTGTGACTCCTCATTCCACAACCTAATCAAAAGGCACACATATATATATACATTTATTTCTTTCAAATCATCTAAAACATTTAAACCTTCTTTCAATTCCATGCATAATTTTATCAAAATATAGACAAAATATTCACATATACAATATGCAAATTATTTTCACAATGCAAATACATGCGTCGTCCCTCGATAGCTCGACTCCACTCGCACAGAGGTACTCTCTACCGATGCACCTCGTCTCGTCCCGAAAAATATTTGTTGAAACATATGAAAAGAGTGAGCTAAACGAGCCTGAGTGTACATTTTCATTTATATAACATTTTCAGTACATATCAAAATAATACATACTTATACAATTAAAATCCATTTATACATATTAAACATTTACGCCTTAAACTTTTCTTTCCATAAATACTTATACCATTAAAATCGCTTTATGTTTTTAAACATTTATACTTTAAACTTTTCAATAAATACTTATGCATTTAAAACTATTTATGCTTTAAGAATTTATGCTCTTAAACTTTCCATAAATACTTATGCATTTAAAATCCATTTATGCTTTAAGAATTTTTATACTTAAATCTTCTTTCCTAAATACTTATATTTAAAATCCATTTATGCTTTAAGCATTTAGAAGCTTAAACTTTCTTTTCTTTATTTCTTTCTTTCATTCTTTTGATGTGGAACCTGGGAATAAACACACCGGTCAGCCTGGCACCGACTGGGTGAGGGATGGGGCCACATTCCGGGCCATAACCACTACGCGAGAAACTCACGCTGCATGTGGTTCCAAATTTCATAAGACTTTTATCACGTGTAAGGATTACCAGACACCTATTTCCCTCCTCAGTTAGTAACCTATAACTTTACCCCAAATCCTTACACTTTTGCATTTCGCCGATATCATCATAACAAGCCATAGTTTAGGGTAACCATCAAGAAAAACATTTCTTCAAAACACATTTGTAAACACATTTAAATCCTTTACTTGATCATTAAAACACATATGCATTCTTTACACATCTTAAAACTTATAATACTTCTTAACATATGCATACATATTTCATATACATGTATAAATACATTTATATCCTTTCCTATCATTAAACAAGACATGCATTCTTCACATTTTAAAACTTTCTATAACACTTTATCATATACACATATAAATATATATATCGATAAAAGAGGAAACATTTCCATATGCCTTAACATGTACATAAATATTTCCATTAAACTTTTCAGTTTAACATTAAAAAACCATTCACTTTTAAAACTCATTTTTTCAAAATATCATTTTCACTCACAGCTCACCGCTCAATTCCGCTTGCTTCCCGTCAGTTCCCTGCCTCCCGGGGTCCGATAGTCCTTTTCACCTTTTCCAAGAAAATCACAATTACACATTAACCATAATTTCCATTTAATCCACCATAAACACTCATTCCTATATTCTTATTCCTCTAGGAATCTATTTTACTTAGAATTGGAATCTATCCAATCGGATCATCCAAATCCAGTTATGGCATTTTCTATGCCAACTAGTCATTTTAATGATTTTTCTAGTAACAGTTTGTATTACTCATTTTTCCGAGGTCTTGACTTCATATTTTGACACTATGTCCATACTCATTTAAAGCTAAGGTGCTAAGGGTTCTATTCCAATTGAATCACCCACCGGAGCAATCGAAACTCACTTTACGCCCAAATAATCAGCTAATCTATGTTCAAAAAACTGAACCAGAATTTGGTTTGCACATGGTCCTACTTTGAGTGAATATTTAGGCTACTTAGGATCAGAATTTTAAGAAACATTCTTCTTAAGTTTTGTTCTCCTTCAAGTCTATTTTACGTAGCCACTTAAACACGCAAATCGGATCAAAATTGAGCAAGTTATACTAAAATACCAAACTGGTCAAAAACGTAAAAACAGGACATTTCCTGTACTGAGATCAGTCGCTTCAAAATTGACCAAATGTGTTTCTTCCATTTTTTCTTTCACTCTTAAACACTTAAATCTGATGCATTATACCCATTTTTAACATAACACACACACCATCAAACCTAACCTTTACTCACTTGATTTTGTCAAAACCCTAATCTAATCCATGGCTTTCAATTTATCTCAAAATCATCATCATTCAACCCTAAATGCCACTAATTTAACATCCATACAAGAAAATCAAACATTAGACATGAAAACATCAAACCCTAACTTTCCCACCATTAAAAACTTACTTGTTCTTGGCTCTCTTGGCTCCTCTCCCTTGCTATCACTTCAGGTGAGCACTTGAAAGCTTCAAGGAGAAGAAAAACTCACCTCCACTTCACTTCTAACCTTTCTCTCCTTTCTCCTTTCTCCTTTCTCCCCTTTTCTCCTTTCTTCCCTCTACTGCACGCTCTCCTCACTTTGGAGCATTAAATCTCCTAAAATTTTCTTTATTTCAAAAGTCAAAATTACCCTAAAACCAAATAATCTCATTAGTTTGTTTAAAGTGTCTGTACTTTATCCATTTCCTATCGTCCATTCTCATGAGACCAAGTCATTTACCCATTATTTAAATCATGACTTAGCCATTAAGAAAGGTTTTAATTGGCTCATAATAAAATATCTCCTTATAGCAAGTTTTATCTCGCTTCACCTTATACCGCTTTTTATATCAATTATATGTCAAAATATTCTATGGTCAGTTTCATATTTAAATTTGAATGATAAAATATTTTAATTTAATCTCTGCCATGAATCTCGTGCTCGAATCAATTTAAATCGGATTTAAAATCACAAAACCCAGAATCCCATTAACAGCTATTGTTCGACCACGCTCGAATCACCCGAAACTATCCAAACTAGGACCGCTTTTCACTTTATTTCAGCTTTCGTTAGTCTTTATGATTTATTCCATCTTTCGTATTACCACTTCCGAAAATTTCTGTTATGCCCAAATTTGGTCTCCAAATCACTATTCACTTAAATCTCCCATTATCTTCTAAATATCGTACCAAAGTCATAGAACCGGGAATTTTCTTAAAAATCCCTTTGCAACCCTCCCATCCCGATAAAATAAGAAAAACAATTATTCATTAGGCAATTCGGTTACTTTAAAATTTTTCTAATTTCAGCCCAAATGACGCCCGCAGCCGCTCTCTAAATTCTAATCACCCGCTTATCATTAATCTCAAATCGGGCCTCAATAACTACTATTATAACATTCAATAAGGTCAGTTTTACATTACGCTTCGAAAGCACTGGACAATTTCAAGGTCAAAATTAGGCTACATTAGTGGAGATCAATATGAACAACAAGCATATGGAATTGGAAAATCTCGTAAAGGATCAAACCGTGAAGGAACTCGCACGACAACTCGAATTCACTAAGAAAGAGGGGAGAAACCAATCTACTATTCAGCAGGATCAATTAACTAAACTATTTCTAAATCAAATTCAACAATTTAGTTTTGTACACCTGATTTAGTAGAGACTAAACTTCATCTAGACTTAAAGCTAGAGATACAGAAAATAATGCAATTCTTGTATTTCAATTAAATTGGTTGAACCGCGTAAGAACAACATGCAGAATGTCCCTTTGCTTTGAGGACAAACAAATTTTCTTATTCGTTGGGGACAAGGTAAAAGTTTAAGTTCGGGGAGTTTGATTTGAGCTTTAAAAGTCATCCATTTTCACCATTTTTCGATTGATTTTTACCCAAAAAGATCGATTTATGTGCGTAAATATGGAATACCACCAAATCTATGCAAAGCAGTGAATTCAAGAGAAAGAGAATTTTTTGGCAGCAGGCGGAGCGTATGCGGTCGAGCACATCGATAATCAATAAGCAGCTTATGTACAGAGAGGCAATAATAAGATTAAGGACTCGATGTCGTGGAAGCCTGACAAAGAATGAAAATTGTCATAATGCGACGACAAAATTCCGGGCCAGAACAGAAGAGAACAGTTGCAAACGAAGTCAAGGAAGGTGAAACTCCAAGTCGCACCAGAATTGATGAAGAAAAGACATGAGCGACATCACTTTGAGGTCGCGATCTTTGAGGTCGCTATGACTTCAACCCAGCGGCAGTTGGACAAAGTTGTCGCACACCAAATAGAAGTCGCTACAGATGTGTAATGATCAACATTGATGTCGTGATTTCGCCCAGGGTCAATATCAACATCGTGATTGCAGTTGTCGCGACATCGCCGAGGTCGCGATATCAGAAAGATTACGATCTGTCGCGATATCGTCAAGAGTCACATCATGAGCAAAAGAGTAAGAAGTCGCGACAATACCGAGGTCGCGATATCGCTGTAATCGGTAAAGGAGGTCGCGACATCATTAAACGCTGCAACAACATAAGCAAGGAAAGAAAGGTCGCTGGCCAGCCACAGTCATGGTTATCGTTGAACTAGCACCAGGTCGCGACATCAGCCGCTTGTCATACATCGCCATAAAGGGTGAAGCGGTCGCGGTTAACAATGAGAGGCTCACATCCGCCACGTAATCGTAAGGTCAAGATCATACAAGAGTCACGACATCAAATATAAAGAGTTAAGGTCATGGCTAACAAGAAGCGGTCATGATACTGGTTAGGAAAAGCAGGTCACGATGATCATTAAGTGGTCGCATATCAATTGTGAATAACTAAGGTCGCGACGCTGATGAGTGCAAAACTCATCTATGTTTTGAGTTCATTTCACAAAGTTATCAGTGCATTAATATCCATCTATGTAAAACTCATAAAATTTCAAACTTGGTTTTGTAGGATTATTGATGAAAAGAAAGTACTTTAAGTAAGAAAATGAGCAATATATTTCCAAAAAAGAAGAGTCAACCGAGAGTCTCACAACAGGCTACTGGGAAGATTAATTTTCTGTACCATATGGAACAAAAAATGGTTCAAATTCCCTCATGGTTGCATTCTACATCTAAATATCTTTCCAACGAGTACTCACACGCCCAACCGGGAAGTTAAACTAAGAAGTTATGGCCCATGTTGAGAAGAAAATGTGCTATTGTCAGAGTCGTCCCACCAGCATGTCACACCAGATACAACGCCACCGCATATCGCCCAACCGGCACGAGTGGTGCCCTGAACTGTGAAGTATGTCGCGACTAGAGTATGTCACCAGAGAGTATGTCGCATCAGTAAAAACGCCGCAGAAACCTAAAAGGCCGAAATTGAGTTTTTGACCTAATTTCAGCTCCATTTCACCCTAGGACCATATATACACTGCTTTTAGGTAAAGAGGCAAGAGGAAAGATTGAGAGCTCTCTCATGGGGTTTCTCTGACCGCCCATTTTTCCAAGCTCAAGCATTTTTATTTGTTTCAGATTTATAGTTTAGAGAAGATTTTTATTTATCAAGAGAGATTTCGGTGGTTTATAATAGGAGATTCAGATTTCAATTAAGGTTCGCATTAAAGATTGAAGCCAAAATCCGGATTTTCTCTCTCATGGGTTTTCTCTCTAAACTCGCCCATTTTTCTTAGTTTTTGATGCATTTTTATTTTTAATAGATCATAGAGTAGTTTTAGAGTGATTTCTTATTTCTATTGAAGAGATTTCTGCCGTACTTATATTCAATTTATTTACTGTTGAGGCGAGATTGAAGCCTCAAATCTTGGTTTTTCTCTTTCCCTTCTCTCTTTGGATTTCTTTCTTCATTTTCTTACTTTTGTTTGATTAGTGATGATTGAATTCAAAGAATGGAACACAAACACCTCTGGTTGGTTTAATTGTTAACATTCAGATTTGCGCTTTTTTCAGTTATTTTGTGTGGGTTTGAATAATTTGAATTTATATAATTGCATCGTTCATATAATGAATTGTCTGAATATTTAGGTAGCTTAGAGCACCAAAGAATGGATCTTGCCTCATTTCCGTGAGTCTCTCCGAGCATGCCAGAGATAGAGATTCCGAGATAAAGAGTGTTAGTATTATTATTTAGAATCTAAGAACTTTGTGGCTAGCTTATAGATTGACTAATTTATCATGTGAGGATTAATTAGATGATGTATCAATTTAGTTAATTCGAGGTTTTCCTTAGTCTCGATGAAAGGATCTTGATCCCGTTTTAGCAAAGATCTAAATTACAGAGAAATTTTATTAGATTTGAAGGACGAGATACCAATTACATTGGAGAAGGCTTGCATTATCCTTGCTTCATGGCAAGAATTCTTCTACCTAAGAAAATGGTCACTGTGAAGTATTAAAAGAAAACAATCAAATCTTAAAGAGTGCCAAATTCCATAAGAGCTATTTAGACCCATTTGTCCCGAAAAGGACATGGTGTGTTAGATAGTGAAATGTATGGTGTATGGAGAAACTGAGCTATACTACATTGCTCTTGGACAAATCTAGCATCTAACTCACAATGTTGCATTTTCAAGGAAATGCAAACTGTTTTGTAAATAATTATCCCCTATCCCTAAGTGACTCTCTCTTCATACTTTGAATTAAGTAAAGCTGTTTAGTTTGATAGATTTTGTGGACACTTTAAATCAGTTTTTGTTTCAATTAAATTGATTTATTCCACATCCTATTTGATCGCCTAAATAAGTGAAGAGCCCTTGTAATCGGGGCAGATCAAATTCCAAATTGTAGAGAACCTCCAATCCTCAGGTACGGATATCCACTTTAGAGTCCACTTTATTACTTGTATGACCCGTGCACTTATACGGAAAGGGGTTGAGAGTGTTGGTAATACTTTCATTTCACGCAGCACTTTACTTTGTTTCAAATCATTTTTTGAGTATTTACCACATTCACTCCCGTGACCATATTTTCACATATACATCAAATTGGTCTCTTTACAAGTTTTTGGCGCCGTTGTCGAGGATTGGCGTGGTTCACTTTCTCTCATTGGAAGTTGACATTTTGAAGAACGGGTAATTTTCTAATTTAGGCAATTTTTATTTTTATTTTTATCTTTTTGGTTGTGATTTGTTTCTTAGTTTAATTTTTGCTTATTTAAATTTATTTTCTTTTGCTTCTTCTTCATTCTTGTTTGGTAAATTTTTATGGAGGAAATGATCTAATAGAAGATAGGATTTGCTCCATAGAAGTCATAAGCTTGAACTACTTCTTCAGTAAAATTTGACCAAAGAATTCACAATGACTCACCTTCATGGAACAAGGGAGGCTGCCTTACCAGGAGTTCAACCACATTTCAAGGAGAGGAAGCAAGAGTTGCCCTGAGGCATGCTGCATTTTTATTTACATTGAAGGAATAAGAAGATATCAATTCCTCATGAGCATAAATTCAGACGGGATGCCTTCCAAGTCAACACTAGTGCTAGGACAGAAAATAGAAGTCAAATAGGACACTTCATTCAAGCATTCAAAGAAAAATTCTCTAGGACTCGCTCCTAGTACATTTTTGCCAATCCTAATGAATGCACTTATACTCCTTTGAGCAAGCAGTAAATTTCCTATTCGAACTAGAGGAAGAAGGAAATGAGTTTGAAATTGATAATGAAGATGACTTTAAATAATCCGCTAGATTTATGAAGAGTCAATATTGATAAACTAAACAAAGGCCAGGCAAGTCAAGAATGGCTATTGAAAAACATTTTTGTGAAGACACAACATTTTACCTTCCTATGGATTTTGCACTTGTATACTGAAGGGGATCTACAAAATTTCAGATACATTAAGAATACTTCACTTCTTTCCTGGCCAAGTATGGATTGACATCATGAAGGGAGCCTCACCTTGCTTGTGGGTGAGAGAAAGCAAACAATCTCACTAATTATTGCTCTGATGAGCGTGAGGTTATTATAGTAAAACATTATGCAATGAGCCAACTGTAAGGGCACATACTCAATGTTCCTTAAGCATGTTCTAGTTTGCAATCATTCTTCTACATTTGAGGACTGTTTTAATTGAAATGGGCTGAACCACCAGCCATAATTAAAAGGGGATTTTGAGCTATTTCCCTCCTATTCAAAAAAATCAAAGAAGACATCCTTGAGCCAGAATGGTTACAAGATGAAGTATTTCCTAAGATGAATGATTTCAGTCAAATGGAAGCACTAGTACTTTTCCCAGTGAGTCTAAATGGGACTCTAAAAACGAGCAGCTCTTGGGGAGGCAACCTGCTTTATAATAAGGATTCTATCCATTCTCTTCTTTTTCTATTTTTTTAGTTATTTTATTTGTTGTTATTTTTTTATCACATGAAAATTCCATAGTTGGTTTTAACTTACTATGAGGTTTGCAAATAAGATAAGTTTGAAGTCAAATATGTTGTCATGACTAGTCAAAAGATGTGCAAGAAGTTTGGAAATTGCTGATGTAATTATAGTGCTTGAAGTGTGAAAAAAAAAAAAAAAATTAGGAGTGGAGATGTTCTATAATTTCGGGTTTTTGAGATGAAAAGACCAAGTGGCCAAATAAAGTTGGAAGTTCATGATGTGCCCAGGAGGAGTGAAGACAAAGAGATGAGTTTAAGCATGAATGAATGCATTAAGGGTTGCTATTGAGGAGGAGTGCGAAGTATATAAGCATGAAGGACTTTTGAAGGATACAAGTGATATGGGCAAAGAGACAAAGCAAAGAACCTAAGGAGGTCAGAAATCATCACACTGTGGACCAGCATTGAACATTCTGATTTTCTGTATTGATTGAGGCTCCAGTGGTTCACCTCAGCCCATGAGCACATTCTACATTGAAAAACTTTCAAGTGCTTCACTGTCCGATTCATTAAAATGAAGGAGATATGAGTATAACAAGTTGGATAAAAAAACAAGGGTCTTGAGCAAATTCTTGACTGACAATGACCGACACTACGATCCTGCTTGAGGATTTTAACCATTTTAAAACCCATTTTCTTCTTCCTACTTTATGCTCTATCTTGCCATACTCTCTTTCCCTCGACCCTTGTGACTTCTAACCACTTTCAAATTCATCTCTCAATAAAATAAATCTAAATCACATTCACTATCCCCAAATCCATCTCCATCATCTTCCAAGCTTCAAACCCATCACAAACCCACAAACTTACCTTTGTTGAACCCGATTTTCCCTCCATCATTCCAAGCATCAAAAGAGGAGTTACAATGGAAAGAAAATTTTTGTGCTTGGTTGTTTTGTTTTTTTTTGGGTTCTTTGTGGATCATTGTTGATTGTGGAGTGATTTGCATGTGACTGAGAAGGGAGGTTTTGAAGAATCAAAACTCACTCATTTGAGGTGAAGGAAGTTGGTGCACACCAAGTGTTTGAGAAAATGCAAAACCACTTTTCATGGCTCCAAAAGCAAGAACATCAAGAGGTGAGTACATGTGATATCGATGTTTTGAAATCATCCGGAGTTTCTATTCAAGTGGCGAGACTACAAGGGGAGTTCACTTTTTGACTCTTTATTACTCTTTTTACTTTATTGCTTCCTTTTGCTCATTGTGCTGAACATTTAGGACAATGTTCATCTCAAAGTTTAGGGGTGTTTATTTTTGTTAGTTTATCATGTCACGCCCCACATGTTGCAAATGATGAAGCAACTTTGAGGATGAAATTTTCTAGTGCTTTTTGGATAATGACTTTGTTTGATGCTTCTTTGACACATCTTAGTTTGGTATATTTTTTTTTAGTTAGAGTTTATTGGATTAATTGGCGAGTTTTTGCTTGGGTTGTTGTGATGTTATCAATAAGGACCATAAATGAACCCTTGGCATATGGACAATATTAGAGATAATGGACTTAATGCTTAATGAGTTATCGCTTTAATAGGCTATTTAGTCATTGGTTTCTCCAAAATCCATGCACGTGGTACTAAGTACCCTTGAAAAACTTGATTTTTGCTTGGGTTAGAGAAGGTTATGAGAATCCATCTAATTTTGATCTCCATAGGTTCTAGAACACATTCTATTATCACTTGAGGCAGAAATCTGCAAATGACACAACAATTGAATGATATAGGCCATCTTGAAGATTATTGCCTTTCAAAGTAGCTATTAACTTATGCCTTATGCATAGTATTCCTCTGCCTCCAAAGATGTTAAGCCTTAAAAGGCCAAAGTGCAATTTATAAAAAGAACCAAGTTTGAAGCCAATAACCTTCCTATACATCACTATCCCTCAATAAGAACCAAACTCACCCATAACATGAGGAGTTTGAACATAATTGAAATGTGGTGAAGAGAAGTTTAACTGAGGAGTTATTTTCCATAGGAAAAATAACTTCCAAGTAGTTGAAATGAGTTAAAGTTGAAAATAAAAGTTGTCAAAAAAAAAAAAAAAAAGAAGAAAAAATATCTCAAATGATGTATACAAAAAATAATACAATAAAAAGTCAAAGGGAAGAGTAGTGCAGCCTCGTGGCCTTCCTTCCACTAAGCCAGTAAATCTGAGGTGTCTTAACACCCTAATATAAAAGGCCACGAGTGGTTTTGGGAGCTACTATTGATTTAAAAGCTCGCTAAGGGTTGGTAGAAAAGATTAAGGGGTTTTGACATTTGCACCACTCTAATAACCTTGTCTTAAAGAAAAAGGCTTCTTGGTGTTTGTTGAAAGAATGCGAAATTTGTGCGAAAAAGTGATATGAGTATGGAAGGATGCACTAAGCAGATTTTTGGGGTGTTGGGAGTGTCACTATGCGTGGTAAGAATCGGGGATGGAGTAGGAGCTATTAATGTGAAAAAATATGTATGTTTGGGTGAAGTTTTAACCTAAAATGACAGCTACTTTCGACTACCCACTTACCCAAACCTTTACATTACAAGCTTATAAGGGCTATGATCTTGAGAGAATTGTGTGTGCCTATTAGTGGAGAGTGATAAGAACAACAAGCCTATGGAACCTAAATAAATTATCTTACGAGATCCACATACTTATCTCAATTCTCATAAACTCATCTAGCTTATGCAGATAGTGTTCTGAGAGAGGGAAGACCACTTTGCACACACTAGTGAGAACCGCCAGTCTATTTGTCTATTATGAGGATTCAATTCACTATTATAATGGAATAAATTATCTTGATCATATTCTCTATATTCCTTGTAAGGGTAATTCTTGAGATTTTATATCACATACCCTTGCAAAGCTTAATTACTCAGTTTGGTTAAAATAAAGGGTGAAATGAGGAGCTATTACTCTTCCATTGCTTGGGGACCAATGACTTCTTTCTTTCTTTTTGCTTGAGGACAAACAAAACTTCAAGGACTAAGGGTGTTTGATGAGTGCAAAACTCATCTATGTTTAGTTCATTTCACATGCTATTTTGTGCATTTAATATCCATATTCATGTAAAATATAAAACTTCCTCTAAACTTGGTTTTGTAGGATTATTGATGAAAAAAGCAAGTGATTGGCAAGAAATGAAATATATTTCCAAAGAAAGAGTGTAGAGAGTCTCACAGCGCTACTGGGAAGATTAATTTTTCTGCCATCTGGAACTACAAATGGTTTAAAATTCCCTCTCATGGTTGCATTCTACATTCAAAGATCTTTCAACAGCAGTACTCACAAGCCCAATCAGGAGTTAAAAGCGAGAGAAGTTATGTGGCCCCGAACAAGTTGGAGAAGAAAAAACGATTCTTTAATACGGAAAGTTTGTCACCGACCCGGGGAAGTATGTCGCGACTGAGGAAGTATGTCGCGACCGAGGAGAGCATGTCGCGACGCCAGGAGGTATGTCGCGACCGGGGAAGTATGTCGCGACCAGGAGGCGTATTGCAGCGACAGGGGAGGCTATGTCGCGAGCCCGGCATTTGCGAGAAACCCTAAAGGCAGAAATTGAGGTTTGACTAATTTCAAACCCATTCACCCTGGGACCTGCCCACTCGTTTTTTTTTTAGAGTACCAGAGGCAGAGGGGGAAGGTGGAGAGCCTCTCTCATGCATGGGTTCTCTCTCCTAACCTTATTTTCAGTTTTTACTGTGATTTTGATTTGTTTTGATTTTAGAGTGGTTTTAGAAGATTTTATTTAATTTGAAGAGATTTAGTGGCATAATAGGGTGATTTCGCACAAGGATTCAGGAACAAAGATTAAGCAAAAATGCGGGATTTTCTCTATTGGGTTTTTCTCTCTCTTTTTGCTGTTTCTTGGATTTTTGATCTGATTTTTATTTTTAATAGATCTTAGAGTAGTTTAGAGCGATTTTTATTTCTATTGAAGAGATTTCGGTCTTTGTACTCAGATATTCAATTTATTTACTGTTCAGGCGAAGGTGAAAACTCGGAAATCGCGGTTTTCTTGTCTCTTGATTTCTTTCTTCCCCGTTTCTTACTTTTTGTTTTGATTAG
This sequence comes from Tetrastigma voinierianum, assembly GCA_016808115.1. Classification (NCBI taxonomy): domain Eukaryota; kingdom Viridiplantae; phylum Streptophyta; class Magnoliopsida; order Vitales; family Vitaceae; genus Tetrastigma; species Tetrastigma voinierianum. The sequence continues at coordinate 218,848 of JAEQBH010002328.1, read as the reverse complement.
TGATGATTGGAATCCGGTAATGGAACATTAAACACCCTCAGGGTTGGGGTTTAGTGGTTGAACATTCGATTTGCAGTTTTCGAGTTATTTTTGTGGGTTTTGGCACCCGAATTTATATAATTAGTCTTGTTCATATAATGAATTATTCGAATATTAGTAGCTTATACCCAGAAATTTGTATCTTTGCTCGATTTCCAGGAGAGCCCTCGGGTGACACGAGGAGATAGAATTCACGAGAGTAAAGCGGGTAACTTAGGGGTATGTTAGACTAATATCTTATGGAACTAATGAACTGCGAGAAAAATTACTTTGATAGATCCACTAATTTACTCATGGTGTGAGGATTAATTAGATGATATCGAATTTAGTTGTCGAGAGGTTTCTCCTTAGTGCGAAGAAAGGATCTTGATCCGTGTTAGCAAAGATCTAATCAAAGGAGATGAAAATTTTATTTATTAGATTTGAAGGGCGAGATACCAATTACATTGGAGAGGCTTGCATTATCCTGTGCATCAGAGCGAGAGATTCTTGGAGTCATAAGAAATGGTGTGAAGTATTGAAAAGAAAAACAATCAAATCTTAAAAGGTACCAAATTTTACAAGTAGCTATTTGGAGCCCATTTGTCTGAAAAGGAGTATGGTGTAGATAATTGAGGAAATGTTATAGATATGGAGAAATCAGAGCTATACTGTTGCCTCTTGGACAAATCTAGCATTCAACTCACAAATGTTGCATTTTCGAAATGCAAGCGTTTTTGTAAATAATTATCCATCCTTCCCATTGACTCTCTTCATACCTTTTAGAATTAAGTAGTTGTTTATTTGATAGATTTTTTTAGGATTAGTTTTAAATCAGTTTTTGTTTCAGAAGTCAGGGTGATTTTTGTTCCATCTATTTTATGGCCCTAAATGAGTGAAGGCCCGCATGTCGGGGTGACCAAATTCCAATTACATAGAGAACCTCAATCTCGTGGGTACGATATCCAGGACTCTATGAGTCCACTTTATTACTTGTATTACCCAGGTGCACTTACGAAAGGGTTGAGTGTTGGTAATACTTTTCGACTTTCGGTTTTAGTACACTTACTTTTGTTTCAATCATTTTTTGAGTATTGCCACATTCACTTCCATTGACCATATTTTTCACATATACATCGAGGTGGTCTGGCACTACGAGGATGTCATTCATTGTCGCGACATCCAGGACGCCAAATAACGAGAGGTCGCGACATCCATTTAAGGCTGCCAGCGACCATGACTCAGACAATGACAACAAGTCACGACCAAACAAAACCTCTGCGACACCTTAGAGAAGATATGCGGTCGCAACGAGAGTCGATGTCCCGCGACATCAGCAACCGGCGGGCAGTTAATGAATTCCAAAAGGGGTGCATCGAAATACTGGGCCCAACCGGGAAGACCCGCATATCTGGCATTTGCTTCATGGAAGAACGCCGACTCTTGGCCTCAAAGAAAATGCGGATAGCTAGCAAAGAGGGCTCTTGTATTTTGATTTCTTTTCTTTTCTTTTTCTTTTGTTTTTCTGTTGTTTGGTTTTAATATTTTCGGTGAATTGTTCTTTCTTTTAATTCACGGATCTGGATGTTGAGTTTAAAGATGGTGAATCACGATTTCCATTTCTTCAAATTCATGCGGTTGTGATGCGAGGAATTCCCGGACGAAATTTTGGAGTGAACTTCGAGTTCCGTTCACAGTGGTTTTTCTTGATACGCCGAAGCCATTGTTTTGATGTTAGTAATTGATTTAGGAACAACCAGGTTTAAATTTGATTTTCTCTACTCTATTATTCTGAGGTGTCACCTTATAAATTTATCATTCTTGAACAGGTTTGTACTAAATCTACTATTGGTCTTGTATTTTACGTAATTGATCCCAATGTCGGTGTCTCATACCATCAAGCAGGGTTAATCACAAAGAAGCTCACCGATTTCAGGGAGGCCTACGAGTGACACGAGAGAAAGCGTTCAAGTGATGAACAGGCTAAAAGGTATATACCAACCTGATGTGAAGATAATGTGCTGCATTCTTTAATTAAATGGAATGGAGTGCTCTATGCTGCGGAGACGAGAATGAGTTGAAACCGTTTATCAATTTAAAAATCTCGAGGAGAGAAGGTTCACCTCGATTCGAATAGTGAATTTAATCACGTGTTGGCAAGGATCTGGCATCGAGAAGGATGAGCTATTCTAATTTTTGAAGGGGAAGAGAAACCAGTATAGTGTAAACCTATGCAACATGTATTAAATCTAAGAGCTAAGGTTTACATAGTCCATGTTATTAGGTATGAAGAAGTATTGAGAAGAAAAATACTGAGAAACAAGGCAACTAGATTAAAAAGTAGTTATCAACACTTTCGTGAGGCTTGGTGAAGATTAGATGAGCGATTGGGGTTTGGAGAGATCCAAGCGCACTATCATATTCCTTGGACTAGTTTAAATACATTGGTTCATTAAGCAAGCGTCTGGGGTGCAATCTGCGGAATTGATGTTTCACCGATAGCGTATTTTCAATGCTCCCTTTAAAGATAGCGTTCGATCTGGATTTGTAATTTTATTTCAGTATAAAATTTATTTTTGATAATTCAATTCTTTTTAGTTTTCGTTCTTTAAGGCTTTCAAGCTAATTCCAATTGTCCATCGAGTCGGAAATAGTGTCAGGGTAAAGTAATCGAGGGTAGTTGGTTTGATTCTTGAGATCTCTATGGGATGATATCTGGACTTAAATCCAATTTACTACTTATGTTCGACACATGCACACTTGCGACATAATGGATCAAAACCTCTAAATGATTTACTCTCTTAATGAAAATGTATCTATATAGCTATTAAGCATAAGGGAACATCAACAAGTTTTATATATTGGATTCTGCTTGAGGAGATAGACAATAGTCTTGTTAATAACGTCGTAAATTTGCATATGTTCTTGGTCACGTCGACAAGTTTTATGGTGTGGGTTCTTAGGGTTAGACAGTAGTCTTTGGTAATAGCAGTCGTAAATTTGTATGTTCTTGGTCCGTGCCAAGATTTTATGGGCGTTGTCGAGGGTTAGACAATAGTCCTTTGGTAATAGTCTCATAAATTGTATATGTCTTTTGGTCCTAACAAGTTTTAGTGATTTGCCAAGGTTAGACAATGATCATTTAGTAGTGTCTATAGAATTTGTATATGTCTTTTGGTCCCTAACTTGATCTACCATGAGGGTCTGCACGAGACACAAGGACACCACACCATGCCTTGGAATGGTCTACCACGTGATCGAAGCAACATGTCTACGAATGGACGCAAGCACGACCGAGGCACCATGGCATAGCTCATGTGCAAGTGCGAGTTGTGCTGGTCTGGAATTCGCTTGCCTTAATTTCAAGTGAGAATCGGCCAAGGCAATCGCGTCCAATCGCTTCTCATTTCATTTAGCTTTATTCATACGCATGCTTTTCGGTCGGCCAGAAAGATGTGTTCGGCCCGGTCGAGGGCTACGATTACCATGGGTAACGTTCCCGAAACCTCTTATGGGAGGGACGAAGGGTAAGAAAGCATGGGGATCAATTCGAGGTTAGGGACGATCGGGCCGACATAGAGGCTAAATCTCGTGGATCTTGGCGTGAGCCTTACGCCGCTTCTGATACCATCGTATTTAAGTAGATGCGCAAAGGATTCTACCTTTGCTCGGTCGGGATAATGCTTGAGGCGGCCCACCACGGTTTGTCCAGCGAGGACCTAACCAGGACAACGTGCCTGCAGGGGGCAGGGAGCCCCTGAAATTCGGCAATCGGCGACGGCGCCTGCGTCATTTCTAACGGGATTCGACTTGGGTTAGGTCATAATCGGCACACGGTTGCCCGTGTACTTTGGATTTTCCAGCAGCGCGATGACGGTGTGCAAATCAACGGTTCCTCTCATACTAGGTTGAATTATTATTGTGACACTTTCATCGGTGAGGAATTAAAAAACTAACTTTGTCTCACGGCCCGATCCCGCCCGGCTCCGCGTTCCCGCATTGGTGGGTGAACAATCCGGCCCGCGGTGAATTCTGGCACCGCGATGATAGGAAGCGGAGCATCGAAGGATAAAGCGGCGTCGCTATGAGCGCTTGGGTACGCCATAAAGGCGATTATCCTGTGAGCAACTTTTTTGACACCTCTAACAAATTAGGAAGATGCAAAGGATCGATGTTGCGCTTTCACGGTTCGTATTGGATAAATCATAATCAACGACTTTACCCTTTTGTTCCACCGCAGAGATTTCTATTCGTTGAGCTTATCTTAGGACACTGTGTTATCTTTAGCAGTGTGCCACCCGGTAAACTCACGGCTTGATGTCTTCCACCGGGATCGACGAGCGCGGAGTCGAAAGGAGGGGATGTTCCAGCGCCTCGTTCACGGAATAAAGTAAATAACATTAAAAGGCGGTGACGGTGTTTCGCTTGCCATTTAGACTCACCGAACTTATCCTACACCTCTCAAGTCATTTCACAAAAGTGTGAGATTTAGAGTCGAAGCTCAACGGGGTCTTTCTTTCCTGGCAGTTACGCGAAGCAGTTCCCTTAAATTTACGTGGTTTTCTTCCGGATAGTATTGAACAGACGGTGGGAATCTCGTTAATCCATTCATGCACGTCGCTATTAGATGACGAGGCATTTGGCCACCTTTAGAAGTCGCGGTACGCTCCTCGTAGTTTACACGTAGCTTGGTTGAGATTTCTTCACTTTGACATTGAACGCGAAATCACATTATCGTGAGCATCGCGGTGAACCATTGCGATGCTTTTGTTTTAATTGCTTGATCCAGTTCCCTTGTCGTAACCGATTAAAAATTAAAACGTTCGGCGGCTGAGAAGGCCAGGGAGCGGTTCAGTCAGATCCCATTGCCTTGGCCGAGCCGTTTCGCCTCGGGGCGGCTTCGGCGATCCGCCGGCGGCCGGCGGGTTCGAGGGCTTGAGACCGTGCCAGCCCACCGAGCGATCCCTTTTCGAGCCAATCCGCGGTGCCCGGTCCTGCGGTACGTTGCCACCGATATGAAATTGATATCATTGGGCCATTCAGCCCGGCGCGAGCGCCCGGTTGCAACGGACTACTTCAGCAAATGGATAGAGGCCGAAGCATGTCATCATCAACGAGAGCGTCCACTGAGTTCATATGGAAGAACATTGTTTTATTCGGTTCCAGCATTACGAGAAATCCGATAAGTGTCGAGATAACGGACCACGGTTGCGGCAGTAGGGTATCACGAGACTTCTCTGAGGCGCATCACGAACACAGTACTCCACCCAGGTATCCTCAAAGTAATAAGCTAGTGAAGCCTCAGTAAGGCCACGTTAAATGCCCTCAAAACGGTTAGATTCGGTAAGGAGAAAATGGGTGGAGAACTCCAGAGTGCTTTTGGGCTTCGGGATACGGCTGCCAGGCTAGTGTCTCTCCCTTCGTGCTCACCTACGGGATGGAAGCTGTTATCCCTACTGAGATAGGTCTCCCTACCGTTCGTACAGCAACATCTGAATCAGCAAATGAAGAATCCATAATCAGAGAACTAGACGCTAGTGATGGTGAGCCTGACGGCGATCGGCGCGTCACATCGACACGGCAGCGGCAGCTTATAACAAGCCGGTAAGGCCTGAGTGTTCGGCCCGGGTGATCAAGTTTCTGGAGTTTTTGAAAATAAAATAAAATGCAAGGGGAAAATTCAACCTAGCTGAGGGAGGCCATACAAGAGAAGTCGAGGCGGCTCGGAGAACACAAGGTCACATTCTATATATACAATTGATGGAAAGAGTCGGGCGGCTCGGAGAACTTTGGGTCTATTCTATATATATACAATTGATGGAACTCCTGTACCAAGAATGTGGAATGCCATGCACTTAAAAGGGTATTATCAAAAAAAAAAATATCTTTATTATTCACCACTGGCATATCTTAACGAGCTCAATGCAGGGTCCATCTATAAGTCGGTGGCGCGGGAGGCTTGACCCTGCCCCAGAGCCCGGCTGGCGTGCGGGTGGTCCATCTATAAAGTTCGGATTGGCGGGAAACCGACCTGCCCGGCCAGTGGCTGCGGTTGGCTGGATCCATCCTAAGTCGGGGTGGCGACGGGCGACCTGCCGGCCCGAGCCAGCCACGTTGTTGGTCAATCCTATAAGTCGGGTGGTCTTGAGGAAACCTACGCCACGCTAAGCTTATACGTCACGGGCGGATCATCATAAGTCACGGGTGGTGCGGAAGCCGACTGCCGACCCAACAGCCACGTGCGGATGGTCTATCCTAGCAAGTCGGGTGGCGCGGAGGCCAGGCTGCGGGCCCAACCAGCCACGTCACGTTTGGATCCGTCTATAAGTCAGATTGGAGCGGAAACCGACACACTTGCGCGGCCCCAGTAACCACATAGTAATTTGGTCGATCTATAAGTCTTGGGTGGTGGGAAACCAGGCACCTTGGCCTAGCTTAGTACGTCGTGGCTGGTCAATCTATAAGTCGGGTGGGATTGGAAGCGGAACACAGGTGATAACCAACGTCTGGTGATTGATCTATAAGTCCGGTGTGACGAGAGCTTGACTGCTCGGCCCGGTAGCCGCGTCGAATTTGGATCAGTCTATAAAGTCACAGGTGGCGCGGGAAGCGGGACTGCGGCCCGACAGCCACGTCACGGCTAGTCAATCTATAAATCCGGTGCAGCGTGGGAGCCGACCTTCCCGCTTGACATGGCTGCCTTTAGTGGTCAGTGGCTCTGAATTGTTTCGATGCCACCCAGCTCGCCTAGCTCACCATTCAATCAATTAAATTTGATAATCTAGCTTAAAACAGAAACGAGTACGAAGATCCGCCATTAACTTGTCCAAAACGATGAAAGCAAGAAAAAAAAAATAATAAATTGTTTAATTAAACATTCAAGCCTTACTTAACTATTATTGGAAGGTCAGCCACGAGCTCCCTCCTCGGCTCGGCGGAAGAACTATCTCCACTTCAGCGGCAGGTGGGCTATTCATTGAGCGGTGCCCTTCGTTGACAACTATAGGATCCAAAGTAGAGGCAGCAACTGATGTACTTGGGGGGCAGCGAGGATTGGCAAAGAAATCCACAGTAAGCGGAACCGAAGGGTTTGGCATGCCCTCCGGGATTTTTGGCTTACTCCCACATATATTATGCACGAAAGCACATCAACCATAGCCGGCGTAATTAAGGCGTATCAGCGAGATCAAAGCAGCGGCTTCCAATATCTCCTTTTTCGTGTAGTCTCCTAAAATGACGAAAGTCATCCTTGCGACCCCAGAGCTCATAACGGATCTAGTTTCTCCTCTTGACCTTCTTACGAGGCCTCCCCGTGCTTGGCTAACACTTCTTGAGCAGCTCCACGGTCAAACTCCGCTTTCCGGCGAGCCTCCTCTACGAGCCTTAAAGCACGCTGAACCCGAGCTAGTTCTGTCTCTACCTGAGCAAGGGTGCTAAGGGCCCCCTCGGCCGATAACTTAGCCATAGAAGCCTCGTGAAGCGCCCGCGATCTCTCGACTTCCGGCCGGGCGTCTCTTTGGTTCTTTAGCCTCCGGCTCAACTGACGACACGCTAGTTCGATTCTTCAAAAGGAGCATTATGCATTTCACGACTAGCGAGCCCGGCTGAGCATCTGTGACGTCGCTTTCGAGGCATCCACTGAGCCGGAAGTTAGAACTCATGAGTGTTGCAATACCATGTTGAGCAGCGACCACGACCTGCAAAAGAACCTATTAAGCTTGATGGAGGAGAAAGTAACAACGATGAACTTCATGCAGTAAATAACCCGTCTTACGGTCGGTAGATTGAAACCAAAGTAGTTCGGGACTTTGTATTCCATCATCGATATCTGAAATCACTCCCTATGGGTGAAACCGGGACCGAAGACGGTATAGGTTTCATGAGTCCCATGCCCGAAGCGATCCATTTTGATGAGTCTAAAAACTCATTAGGTTTTTTAATCCATTTTTACGGTATATTATGAGATAAATGTTGGTTGAACTGCGAGAAAAGTGGATAATTAACTCAAATTTCATTTTGCGAGGAAAAATACGGCGAGAAACTCAAATCATAGCAAAGAATCGAGGAAAGCGCTGCATCGGAGATTGAAGTCACGAAAGGCGAAATTCAAGAGTCGCGACGAGGAAGCTGATCCGCGGCCATTCCAGTCCGACATGTAGTCGGCTTTGGAGAAGAAATAGAAAACTTGAACAAGTGAAGTCGTGACTTGGAGAAGGAGGTTGCGAAAAAGAAAACGTGGTCGAGACTAAAGGAAATAATCAAAGGAAGAAATTCATGTCGCGACACCAACTAAAAAGAAATGATGTCGCGACATCACTCTGAGGTCGCGACAAGGATCCGTCTATGAAGCCACAAGAGAGGTCTTTGCAAAAGAAAGAGGTTGCAACTAGTTTTTTAAATGCAAGGGTCCATTTCGTAGTCGCGCGACACCACTATGTTGCGACATAAAAGCGGGAAGATTCAAGGGATTCTGAAAACCAAAAATAGAGTTTGAAAAGAATTCATGACACGTAGCCAAATAGAAGCACTTGCGAGGCGAACTTGCGACCTTTACAAATCAAGGATCGAGAAATGATGTCGCGGCCAGTTAGTACCCAAAAGTGCTATTTTAGGTCTATTAAGATAGTGCTTTTTGCGTACTAATCATATTAATTAAGCCGATTGACATGTGCAAGTCCGATTAGTATTACTAATTTCATTTATTTGTTTTTGGTAGTTTGTAGGTTTGAGACCTCCACCATCATAAGCTTGGCATCGTAATTGTGATGTTTTATCGTTTGAGTTCGTTGCTATGAATTCTAGGCGATTTCATCGAGCGAGGATGAAGAAATGTTAAGTTGGAAAGGAGGAAATGCAGGCTGAATTGATGCAGGATGCGGAGTGGGGAGATCGGGATTTTTCGCTATGGCATGACGAGGAATTTTAAACAGGATTGCGAAAATATCATATGGTAGCGAAAATTCGTAATCTAAGCGAGAAATTTCGCTATGGACAAATTTTCGCTATGATAGCGAAATTTCGCTATCATAGCGAAAATTCACTATCATAGCGAAAATTACAGTGCATAGCGAAATTCAAATTTTCGTTATGCAATTTAAACTATGATGCGGAAATTCATATGCATGAGTGAGTCATGTCGTGTGCCGAATTCTATTCCCAAGCGTAGGAATTACAGTTGTCTAGCATTGTAATCTTGCAGAATCCACGAGGTCATCTCACGAAATTAATTGTTTTATCGACCAATAAGAGCTATTCTCCAATAAGAGTATGATTTAAAGAATTGTAAGGTTGTGTTGGTTGGTAGATGGTTGATTGGTTTGAATGTTTTAAAATAGAAAGACAATTCTTTGGGATTTTAGGGTTCCACTCGCTCCACGATCATGTAAGTCCACCTCTTATTTTATGAACTCATGCAGGAACCATTGATAAACGGTCTTTGATGGAGGATTTATGCTAAAAATATCTTTGGAAAATAAAGATGATGATAATACTACACACTTGTTCTCAATTATCACGAACCCTTAGCTTGCATTCATGATCAAAGCCTGATGTGTACCGAGGATATCTCGTTAACACGTTGTCGAAAAATATGCCAAACTAGGATTTACAACTCCCTCTGCACAAGTGATTAATATTACAATCCATTGAAGATCAAGAGGAATTGAGGGACTATACCTTAGAATGGGGTGGGTTTCCCAGCAGTTCCTAGCAGTAGGGGTTTAGAACTCCATAAAACTTATAAGAACAATTATAATTAAAGAGCGATTAATCATAAAAACAGTACCTTTTGGAAATCAGAATTCACTTGTAAAATTGAGAAGGATGAATAAGAGATATTAGGATTTAAAGCAAAATAAGTATTTACTCTTGAAAGATTACAACGCTTGAATCTAAAACTTCCAATAGAAAGAAATGTGAATACGGATCTACAAGTTCCACTCAAAATGGAGAAAACTCTTCTCACTTTCAAAACCTAAAACCATAGAAGTCAGTCAAAAAACTGCCTATTACTTGTGTCCCCTTGCTTTATATCCCCCTTCAATGTGATTTCCCATTTTGGTTCGTTGACAAGAGTGCCACCAGCGTGCGGATCGAGGTTCTCGGACAAATCCGCAATTTCCATGCGGTTGTCAGGTACATGTTTAAGTTGTGCAGTGTGATTTCACACTTATTTGTTGGTTTTCAAGCAAGTTGTACCGGTACAAGTTTAAGTTGTACCGGTACAATATGTCCACTGCCACTTTTCCAGCAAGTTGTACCGGTACAAGTTCAAGTTGTACCGGTACAATATGTCCACTGGTGCTTTCTTTGCTTTGCTGGAGTTCCCGAGACTTCGTCAATTGTTCACCCACATCCATAGTGCTTCATATTGGCTTCCCGGACATACATCCTTGTGCACTTACGTTTTAATCCTGAAAGACCTGCACAAGTCTAAAAACACAGAAGAAATTAGAAGTACCTATTCTTATACCAAATGTGGGTAAATTGTGACTTAGATGTGCTCAATTCTACTGTAATTATCACTCAAATGTGTATTCATAACACCCCCCAACATGCATCTTGCTAGTCCCTAGCAAGATTTAGATCGGAACTACCCACTAGGTATGAATCTCAACAAGGCGCTCGGTATAGTCAAGCTTTGCAAGAATCTCAAAATAGCAATTATGGAGTAAAATATTGCACCCACTTTAGTATGCACCGGCATGACTCATTTTAAACCAGCCACATTCTTACACAATGAACATCATAACGAGGCTAACCGCAGGTGGTTATTCAAATAAAGTTATAGACTTTAAGACATGTAAGGTAGTCATGCAAGCGAGTGACTGTAGTGATCGATGTAGGTAACCAATCATATAACATAGAACACGTAACCATCATGCATATGTAATGTCAAAGACGGCAAACATAAGTAGAATCAAAGGGTCTTCAAAAGTTTGTGTGTGGTGAGCGAAGAAAAGGTAAAAGAATCAAAGCGGGTGTTGTCCTTAACATGGCTAAAGGTCTACTACTAGGTGCCAACACCACTAAGTCTGGCCTAACACACAACTATGCAGCGTCGTCCTCATCCTCATCAGGAGAGAATGCGTCCTCGTCCACACTGATCCATCTAAGATTCTTGAATCTCCTCTTAAATCTAGATGGCATCCGCCGTATTTGGCTCTCCTGAAAATGTGGCTCTCGAGCCTCGAGGGACGTCGATCAGGCATACGCTTCAGGAATGCACTTGAACCACCCCCTTGATCCATTGCTCCATCCTCTTCAAAGCGTGTGTTCGATGGTCTTGTGATTTTGTGGATAAATGTGGGGAGGAGTGCGAAGGCGTGAGTGTGGTCACAAGTGGATCGCTGCTCGACTCTTGGCCTGATCTTGTTGTGATCTGCTCCGGCCTAAGTACCTGCACTTTCTTTTCTTGTTCCCCTTATCCCCTTCTTCTACAATACTAGTCTGGTAGGAAGGAAAGCAGAATATCTTGGCTTGCAGAATATTGTAGAACTCCCTCATCGGCCATATGACCCCATTGCATGATCGATCGACTTCCCGATCGTAACCTGCGTCTGACAAGCTGAATACGTTCTTTCTTTGAGACTTTCATTACCATGACCCAAATTTGATTGTAGATAGTCTTGTTCATCAGAGCATATTCCGGTTTGAGCTTTCCAGGAACGAATTCTTTTTTCATAAATCCACTCATGGGCACAGGGCGGGTGCACATAGCCTCGATGAACTGGCGGGCATCGAAATCGATGTAGCCACGAGTGGATATAGGTAGGTCGAAGCGTCGAGGCGAATAATTGTAAGGCATGTGTTGTCGAGTCGGGGTGACACGAAGATTTGCTTTCCATCACCAGGAAGTCTCCAATACGGTTTCAACCCGCTGATTTTCCTTCAAGTTGATGTAGAACTCCGAACTGCGAGAAGGTAAGTATCCATGAACCTCGATTGTGCATGAAGTCATAAATGCGTTCTTGCAGGATAATCCCCCTGATGGGATGAGAATATAAAAACGTTTCCAAATTAACACCCCTCTCGCAGTGGAAACCCCTATTTGCCATTGACCGGGTCCATTTTTCGTGCTCTCCCTCAGAATCCTCGGCAAACATAGCCTCTATTTCTTCATCATCACTGTCAGATAATTCCTCACTTTCCGAAGAGGATGATTAAGTTTCCACTTCCGCTTTGCTTGACGGTAGGAGGCATCAGTTTTGCTTCTTCACGAAGCATTCCATGAAGGCCGGGAAGGCCGCCTTTCTCTCGATATTCTTAGAGCGTGTATGATAAGCGATATTAACAATAACGACGAGATGGCGGATAAATCATCATATCGAACACATCTCGAAACACGTGCTTGGGTTGTACCATGCACATCAGGATAACTTGATCTCTGCCATATTGGCGACATACATCTGACGGCAATCCGCGAGAACTCTAACATCAGCCAAATCCAACCAAACAAATCCATGTATGGCGAGAAGATCAACAATGCTAGTAAGAGTTTGTAGAGACACCACTTTTGAACTGCTTGTTTGTGAGACAAACAATGCAGGAACCGGATAGCTAGAAGCCACTAAGCAGGAAAGCAAGGGAATGCTTGTGAGAGGAAGCCAGCCAAATTTAGGCTGACTTGTGGTATGGCAACATATGGAAAATGAAAAGGGTGCCAACTTTTGGTTTAAAACCCCTTTGCGATTCAGGCCAGGTTTGTGCGGGTGCATGTTTAAGTTGTGCGGGGTACAACCGCCAATACCACTGAATAGAGTTGTATAGGTCTGATTTTAAAGTTATCTTAGGTACAACTTCAATTCACTTGATTTTCTCTTTTTTTTTAATATAAACTATATATATATATATATATATATATATATATATATATATATATATATATATATATATATATATATCTCTATCTCTACCTCACTCACCTCTTTTCACTTTGAGCAGTGAGCAGTGGTGCCACTATACATCTTGACCTTTTCAACTGCCTTTCATCCCAGGTTTTTCTGCATGTTCACTTTTTCTCTTGTTCAAATTCCACAATTGTGCATTGTAAGACTTCAATGCGTAATTCATTCTTGGGATACCTTCAATCTCTCCATAAGATCCCTTCTTTGTTCCATAAATCCAGTTCTAAAGTTCGAATAAACTTATTGGCAAAGCTCAAAATGAGTGCAAGGGATGAGACACTTGCAAATCACGAGGTATGCAAAGAAATAATGGCCTCTAATCATTTTCCAATTATGCAAGATGTTCCATAAAGACTATGATACATGAAGTTAACATGACCTGACTAAATTGATGCACCGTGGAGCTTGATATGGGGCATGATCGACGAGAATTTTGACCATAAGTCACGTGGTTTTGTGTGACGTGGAGTGGAGTAGAATGCAAGGGGGCCGGTCCACGAGAAGAACACAAAGCTTGTTGTGTGTGCTTGTTCTAAGATGTACATGATAAGATGATGTGAAGAGTGTATGAGATCAAGCGGGTAATGTACGGTGCGAGGTAAAACATAATGCTTTCGAAGAAGCAAATTTGAAAATTTTGACCCGAACATATAACAGCGGCTTTGTCAATTACGTTCAAACCATTGAACACCCTACCCCCTAGCGAAACAAGCATTGCCCTCAATGCATAGAAACTAGGTACACCCCATACTTGAAATTAGAAGCGATGAAAAACAAGAGCCCCACAATTTTTTTTTTATTATTTTTTATTTTTTATGGAAAAGCAAATGAAGGGAAAACAATAAAAATAGAAAGCGAGAACAAAAATAAAATCAAAGCTGCTAGCGAAGGTGGAGAAAGGAGGTTGCGGGACGGGAGGCTTGGTAGGCGGATCTACCGAAATCACTTCAGCTGTGCTCTTGAGGATTGAAATGCTCCAAGGAATGGTTTTGATGCGCTGGCCATTCACTTTGAAGTTTCCGGTGTGTCTGGATTTTTCGATCTCCGCTCAGTGCGCAGGATCACACTACCTTAGCGATGAATGGGCGGTCAGCGAGAGCGGGCTTTCAGGGAATAGATGTGTCGAAGAGCTGTATAGCAGTACCTTCTGGTTGGGTTCGAAAGTTTTCCTGATAATGGATTTGTCATGGAATAACTTGAGCCGCTCCTTGTAAATTCGGGAGCTTTCATACGACTCCCTCGCGAGTTCTTGAGTTCATTTAAAAACATGATAAGCGTTTGCTACACAGCGAGTTAGATCATAATTAAAAGTTCGAATAGCCCAGTAAGCCCGATGTTCCATCTCTACCGGCAAATGGCAAGCCTTGCCATAGAAAACTAACCTATAGGAGACATACCAAGAAGCAGTTTAAAAAAAATGAGTGCAGTTGGCCCAAAGAGCATCGAGAAGAGCGGGTGACCCGATCTTTTCGATTTGGGCCAACCGTATTTTCTAAAATATGTTTTATCTCCCTATTAGCTAGTTCAACTTGACCATTGGTCTGTGGGTGGTAAGCAGTAGAAACCTTATGTGTGACTCCATATTTTTTTTAACGAGACTTTCAAGATGAATGCAAAAAATGGAGTCCGCCATCACACTAACATGCACGAGGTTCAAAACGAGAAAAATATGTTCAGCATGAATTTCAAAACAACCTTGTGGTCATTGGTTCTCGTTGGAATTGCCTCAACCCACTGAACCACGTAATCAACGGAATAATAAAATGTAGAATAACCACAAGAAGGGAAAAGGCCCCATAAAGTCCCTATGCTAACAGTCGAGAATTTCAATAATTAGAATTGGGGTAAGAGGCATCATGTTTCGTTTTGTGACCCTCTAGTTCTTTGGCACAGTACAAGTTTTGCAAAAATCAAGCTAATCTTTAAGTAGATGACGTTAAACCATTTAAAATCTTATTCTCTTTGTTTTGAGATCAGAGAAATGTCCTCCACGGGCTTAGGAATGGCAAAAGTTAAATCTCGCCTGCTCGTCATTGGGTACACATCTTCTCATTATTTGATGCGGGCGGTATTTAAATGAATCGGATATCAAACAGTATTTCTTAATATCTATCAAAATTTCTTTTACTGTTGCCATCCGGGAAAACTGTCACCTATGGGTATGCCATGAGGATTGGAATGGAACTAATCGAGATGATGGTCGTGACCACGTTCTGACCTTTTATCTTTGATGGTCAAGAGTTGAATTCTTGACATAGTAAAATCCACCTAGTTAACCTTGGTTTTGTATCCTGCTTGGGAAACGAGTACTTATTTGCATGATATGAAGATGGTTATAGGGGGCTTGACAATATATGACCTAAATTTTTCTAGGCGAGACAACGATAGAAACTCCTTTTACGTAGTTGTGTGGTTGGCTTTTGTGCGAGGAGTCTAGTGTCTTACTGGCATAGTAGATTACAAAAACCTTTTTGTCTTCCCTACTGTCCTAACCACCAGCCCTATGGCATAATCACTAGCATCGCACATGATCTCAAATGGGAGGTCCCAATTAGGAGACCGCATGATTGGTGGTGACACTAGCATGTTTTTGAGCTTAGTAAAAGCAGTGTCACAAGCCTGTGACCATGTGAAAGGGACATCTTTAGCAAGCAAAGTGCATAAGGGTCGGGCTATAGCACTAAAATCTTTTATAAACCTTCTATAAAAACCGGCTGTAGCCCCCAGAGAATGACCTTATGTCTCTCACACTTAGGAGTAGGGAGGTTGGAAATCGGTTCAAACTTTGCTGGCATATCAACGATTCCATCTTTTGATACAATGTATTTCAGATGAATTCCTTGTTATCATGAAATGACATTTTCCCAATTTAACACAAGATTTTTCTCTTGACACCTCTCAGCTTTCTGTGATTCTCTACAAACAACTCTCGAGCAGTTACCAAAGCGAGAAATCATCCACAGAGATTTCCAATATGATTTCTATCATGTCCTTTGAAGAAGATTCCCATCATGCATCGTTGGAGAGTTCGGTGCGTGCATGATCGGGCATTTTCCTAAAGGCGAGAGGTACCAAGGGCAAGTGGATATGGTTTTTCTTGATCTTTTCCAAAGCTATCTCAATTTGATTGTACCACAGGTACCCATCCAAGGAAACAATAAAATTCATGCCCTGCAACTCTCTCTAGCATTTGATCAACAAACGGAATAGGAAAATGGTCTTTCCTAGTACCCGCATTAAGCTTCCTATAATCTATGCACCCTCCATCCTGAAGTGACACGAGTGGGAATGAGCTCATTATTTTCATTGGCAACTACAGTGACTCCAGACTTCTTAGGAACTACCTGTGTTGGACTAACCCACTTACTATCTGCAATAGGGTAAATAACCCCTACATCCAAGAGTTTTAAAACTTCCTTCTTCACCACTTCTTTCATTATTGGGTTCAATCGTCCTACGTAGTTTGCCTAGAAGGGTTTTAACATCCTCTTCTAAGTGAATTCTAGTAGTAATGCGAGATGAGGACTAATTCCCTTAATATACGCAATTGTCGACTAAAGTAGTCACATGGGTTTCAATATTTCCAAAGTTGAGTTTCTTGAGTCAAGTCTAGGGAGGAAGATGATTCTTTGGAAAGTGTCCTCCTCCCCTAAGAATGCATATTTGGGGATGTGTTGGTAAGGTTTAGTTCAAGCTTAGGTGGCCTCTCCTCAGAAGGCAATGCCTTGTCCTCATTTGAGTGGCAAGGGGTTTCAAGTTTAGGTGTCCACCATTAGCTTCAATACATCTTTATGCTCGATTAAGATTGTAGAAACTGCGAATCTAATTGTGGTCGATTCCTCCTTCCAGACTGGTGACGAACATGACTTAAGAGGATCATCATGTGAGACATTATCCAGGTATTTTTGTACCTCTGAATCAACCATGTTAATTTCACAAATATCTTCTTCATCTCCCATTCCTTTAATAACATTGAAAATATTCAGATTAACAGCCATGTTACGAGCGATAGTGTCATTAGGCCTCCCACAATGTATAATGGCATTCGCAGTTACAAAAGAATGGTCGACCAAGTGCAGGGGCGGGTTCCTTGATTTGCCACAGGTTGAGTGTCAAGCACAACAAAATCCACAGGGAAGTAAAATTTGTCCACTTGTACCAAAACATCCTTCACTATTACCCTAGGAATTTTTTACATACAGGTTGTGATTGGAGGTAATATTTGTTGGTTTCTAATTCTCTAACCCTAGATTCACATATCTTGAGTAAGACCTTGATTAACACTTGCCCCTAAGTCCCACTAAGCATGCTAACTTTGAATTTCCACTACTACTTAGAAATAGTAGGACTTCCTGAGTCTTTGTATTTTGGAGGCAGTTGTTCCGAATTAGTAGAGGTAGATTGCTTTCAGTCGTGAAGGCCTCCTTGACACCTAACTTCATTTTACCGTGCATAAATCCTTGATTTGGCATAAGATGGGAATTTACTTAATGGCATCTAACAAAGATGTTGAGTTCACACCTTGAACAACTCTGTTTCAGCATGGTTATTCACTTTCTTTGGTGCTCTCATTTGTGAGGTATGGAAATTGGAGGGATAATATGGGTAGACTTGTCGTCCTTTGGTTGATCATCCCAGCTATCATTCGGTATCCAGGGACATGAGATTTGTCTACCAACTCATCCTCTCTAAACAATTCACTTGGAGACTCTTGAGTTGGTTCCTTAGGTTGAATGGTTTTGTCAACTACCTTTCCGCCGGAGAATGGTAATGACACTACAGGTGTTGAAGGTACCCTCGATTGGTCTGAACTTCCTACACTATTTTGACCTTGTGGATTTTGAATGGGTTGAGATGGGAGTTTCCCTTTTCTTGTTGAAGGCTACCTATGGATAGGAGGTTAACTTGGTTGCTCGAGATCTCCACATCATTCAAGGCGGAGTTCAGGTTACGTGTTTGTGGATTGTTGGGTTTGTCGACTATTGTAACTATATCTTCGGACTTCTCTTATGCGAGGTTGATATGGGTGTGAGCTGATTCCCTTAGTTTCGGTGGATGTGTGATTAGAGTTTCCACTGAAATCGAGGGGCCTTGATTCTAAATGGAGGAATTGAATTAGGAAAACCTTGGTTTTAGTAATGGGACCTTGTGGTTTGTTTGGCAAGTTATTTGGCTATCGCCGTTCTCCGGCGAAAATTAAGTGCCACCCCATCGGGGATTATATGTGCGAATATGGAGGAATTGAAGGTTTCCTTTGGTAATTGAGGGCATTAGCTGCTCTATTTGGTGCACCTTTTACTTGAGAAGGTTTAGGCACTTGATGGTTAGGTGCATAGGATCATCGCATATAATGCATGGCTCCTCCACTCCCAGGTCCGATGGGTATCGAAGGGTATTTGAGGCACCTTAGTTACCTCATTGCACCTTTTCATCTCTATGGCTTCCCGGTTCCTTGTTAAATTGGCAATTTTTGCTTGCAACTCATAATTTTCTCTTAAGTGATGGATTCCGCCCCCTGCTGATGTGCTATGCACTTTAGCAGTGTCTATGGGGTTGTTAGTCTCCCAAGTGCGAGCATTCTCTGCTATAGTGTCAAAAAGTTGGATTGCTTCCCTAGCACTCTTTTCATAAATTAACTGCACATCATCTGGATGTCACGTTTATTATTGAGGGATAATTCTTGAGTGAAAGTATGCACATATTTGTCCACTACGTCAATCCATGGTGAGGATAGCATGGAGGGAGATCCTTATATCTTTCCGTGCTCAGCGACAAGCGGTTCACGGGCTTTTCATAAAAGTTCTGAATTTGCTCTCAGCAGGAGCATTAGTACGTCTTGAGGCGGGAAAAATTTGTTGAGACTCATTCGCATATTTTCCCATGTAAAGGTGAATTAGGCGCAGGAATGAAACAAATTTTAGCCTTCTCCTTTAAAGCAAAGGAAATAAAACTAAGCAGTTATGTGGAGGGTAGGCAGTAGAAAGAAATACCGCTGCAAACATCTTCAAAATCTCTCATGAATGAATAGGGTTCTCAGATTGAACCCTTGATATACAGGTAAGAGACGGATCATTCCTGACTTCATTAGAAATTGAGTGGCCTCTTCAGGAAGACGAATGCAAGAATTGGTTGTAGTCCTTTGAGGTTGTAGGATTTCTCTAAGGGTTCTTTCCACATTAGGTAAAGGAGCAGGGAGATCTCTATATTGATTTTGTTGGAAGTTAACATTCCCCTCCTACTAGGTGCTCACGGGGTGTAGCTTCTACTTCCGTGTTGTGGAGGTTCATTGAAGTCCTTGTGGGTTCTTGAGGAGTCCTTTGAGTATGTTCGTTAAACGGGGTTCTTGGTCAAAGGGTGATCGTTTGAGGTATAATGTTATCTTGAGACAATTGGCCTATTATGATTTCCTCGGAGATTTCAGGGAGGCACTATTCTTACTAGGCAGTGGCTGCTCGTTGCGAGCCAACTTGACATGCACTACACTCTCTCCGTTCAGAAATACCCACTTAAGATTTCTCACTAAAGCAAAACAAAATAAAAGAAAAATGGAGAAACGTGCAGTTTACTGATGTGATTGCAAATTACCTCCTTCTCTTCAAATCCAACTTGATTAGTCGCCCACTCCGACTTAGGCATCAAAAATGTAGTCCCTTATTCGTGTGCGAATTCTATTCCCAGCGTAGGAATTACGGGTTGTCTAGCATTGTATCTTGTGGGAATCCACGGGTCATCTCCGAGGAGTGGTCTAATTTTATCGACCAATAGAACTATTCTCAAATAAGGGTATGATTTAAAGAGAATTGTAAGGTTGTGTTGGTTGGTAGATGGTTGATTGGTTTTGAATGTTTTAAAATAGAAAGACAATTCTTTGGGATTTTTAGGGGTTCAGCTCGATCATGTAAGTCCCACCTCTTATTTACAATATGAACTCATCTAAGACCATTGATAAACGGTCTTTGATGGAGGATTTATCTTTAAATGCTCTTTGGAAAATAAAGATGATCGAGTAATACTAAACACTTGTTCTCAATTATCACAGACCCTTAGCTTGCATTCATGATCAAGCACGGCGTGTCACCAGAGGATATCGTTAACACGTTGTCAGGGAAATGCTCTGGAAACTAAGGATTCTGACTCCTCGCGCAGTGATTAATATTACAATCCATTTGAAGATCAAAGAGGAATTGAGGGACTACCTTAATCGAGGTGAGTTTCCCCAGCAGTTCCCGAGCGAGTAGGGTTTAGAACTCCATAAAACTTATAAGAACAATTATAATTAAAGACGATTAATCCTTAAGCAGTACCTTTTGGAAATCGGAATTCACTTGTAAAATTGAGAAGGATGAATAAGAGATATTGGATTTAACAAAATAAGTATTTACCTTTGAAAGATTACAAACGCTTGAATCTAAAACTTCGATAGAAAAGAAATCTTGAATCTGGATCTACAAGTTCCCACTCAAAAAATGGAGAGAAAACTCTTCTCCTTTCAAAACCTAAAACCCTAGAAGTCAAAAACTGCCTATTACTTGTGTCCTCTTGCTTTTATATCCCCCTTCAATGTGATTTTCCCATTTTGGTTCGTTGACAAGAGTGCCCTCGCGTACGGATCGAGTTCTCGGACAAATCCCGCAATTTCCATGCGGTTATGGGGTACATGTTTAAGTTGTACCGGTCTGATTTCCTGTATTGGTTTTGACAAGTTGTCAGAACAAGTTTAAAGTTGTACCCGATTTACAATAATCCAGCAGTGCTTTTCTTTGCTTTCTTTGGAGTTCGAGACTTCGTCAATTGTTCACCCATCAGCAGTGCTTCACAGTAGCTAGGACGCCCCATCCTTGTCCACTTGCGTTTTAAACTGAAAGACACACCAGTCTAAAAACCTGAGAAGAAATTAGAAATTACCTATTCTTATACCAAATGGGTAAATTGTGACTTAGATAATGCTCAATTCTCTTTGTAATTATCCTCAAATGTGTATTCATCACCTTAAGCCCGAAATTCGCCCCTCGTTTTTTATCCGAAGCGACCTAGTTTTGTGTAATTCCCATTTTGCCCTCAATGTAATCATATTATTTTGGTTATTTTGGTATTTCACATCTCTTGTAAGGCTATATAAGCCACTTGATAACATCTTGTAACCCTAACTTTTGCTAACTTTCAATACACGCAGCTTTTCATTTTAGGTTTACAGTTTTCTTTCTTCTCTCTCTTCTTTCTCTCATTTTCTCGGCTGCCAAACACACCCCTTTGAGGATAATAACTCAAAGGATGTTTGGCTAAGCCTGTAAATATGAGGAGGGTTGCTAGGTTAGTTAATGGTGATTAGGCGGGTGTTCCTCTGTGTTAAATGAGCCCAGTCTTGCATTTTATGTGTTTAATTTTCCAGAACTAGGGTTTAATGCTATTTAATGTCTTTCCTCTGGTCAATACTTGGCATGCTTAAGGGTTCAGTGTATTCTTAATGGTAGATGCACTGACATCCATTAGATGTCATTCTGAACCCACTTGAAGAGTAAGGTTAAATGCCCAGTTTCAAGCTGCGAAACATTAAATGTTAATTAAATGCTTTGGTTGACTATGAATGTTTTTAAGGGTTGGTCTTTAAGTTAAACAAAGATCCGATTTTGGCTATGACTATATGTCATTTTCCTAATGCGAGGAAATAACAGGGACACCTTTATAACCTCATTTTATCAAGCTAGCGACCAATGTTGAGGTCTCATTCCACACTTTAGTTTAAAGCTGTTTCGATTAACTTCCAGTGGCAACAACTCCCAGACTTTTCAATGCAAATCCAAAAGTCCAAATGAAAGCCTCACCATTTTGAATCATGATACAAATCATTTGTGGGATGAAAACCCATCCCCGTGTTCGACCCTAGACCTCTATACTGCAGTAGCTTGACTACGGTAGTAGGAGGAAAATAGGAAACAAAGTTTGTTGATTCCGGATCACCCTACCGTGGGACGAATCAAATGGCGTCGTTGCCGGGGATAGTGCCAGACTACAGATGATGAGTTGATATGAACTTGTAATCCACATTACAAGTGTTGGTCATCTTTTAACCCTTTTTGAATTTCGTTTGTTAGAATTTCAAGTTTTTTACTCATGATCTTCTTGAAATTTGTTTTACCATCTGATCATTTTATATTTTAACTAACCTTGATCCTTTTTGGCAAAGCCTTGTTTGTGTTCTTGCTTTGTTCCTTTTTGTGTTCTGGGTTTATGCATCAACGGGATAGAGCCATTTACGGTGAAGCTGCAGAGTCACATGCACCCGGTGATCGGGGGTTGTGAAGTTAGTGTGCCCTGATGAACCTGGGGATCCCTACGAGAGAATATGCAGTGACGAGGTGCTCCAGTGAATCGGCGGCCTCCTGGTCAATGAGGAGTTTTATACACCCCCTAGGGTGAGTGCATCTTCTGTATCATACCTGTGATGATGTGGTAGTGAGGACCCCTATCTGGTGCCCTGCTTCCCACATTTCATGAAATGGAGATGAATCCTTATACTCATATCAGGAGTTAGAGGAGGTATGCACAACTTTAAGGAAGGAGTGCTCGACATGGTTGCTTAAGCTAAAGCATTCCCATTGACCTTTGAAAGATAAGGCGAATTTGGCTCCCGATTCGAGGGCGAGAACATTAAGAAATTGGGCGAACTTGAAGCCAAGTTTTGAAGAAATTCTTGGCACAACTAAGACCGCCGAGTTTGAAAAGCGGATCTACGCCTCATTTATGATAATGAGAAGTTTTATCAGTGTTGGGAGAGGTTCATGGAGACCATCAATGCATGCCCACACCATGGTTTTGATACATGGATGCTAGTGAATCATTTTTATGATGGTATGTCCCCTGCCATGAAGCAATTGCTGGAAACCATGTGTGGAGGTGACTTTTTGAGCAAACACCCATATGAGGCCATGGACTTTTTGAACTATGTGGCCGTAACCTCTAAGGCATGGGATGAAGCTGAATCAAGGGGCTGAAAGAATGGGGGCAACCGACCCACAAAGGGAGAGCATTTGCCCTTTCCGAACGAGATGAAAGCAAGTGACCACTTTAGTCAAGAAGGTTGGAGGAAATTAAATAAAATCGGCCACAGCAAGCGGTAAATGAGTTTACTGCATCTCAACTAGCTTGATACAATTGTCAGTCAAATAACCACCTTGGGAGGAATGTCGATGGGAACATAATGCAGAGCATGCTCATGTCTTAGGTCAAACAAGCACCTATAAATGCTTTCATATGCATGACACCTATAACCTTGGTGGAGAAATCACCCAAACCTTTCGCGGAAGCCAAAACCTACGCCATGCCCCGGGAGCACAACGGCGGTTTGGCTCCACATCGGCTCTGACGGCGGCGGCCTCCACCTCCTTCTCTGTTGACGGGCAATTACGAATTTCATGAGTAGTAGGCACGTTTGTGGAATAACAGAAGGTGTTGAATGTTCAAACTTATCAGAAAATTGAGGCAGTCGAGAGCTCACTCAACAGGAAATTGGACAGTATGCACTCACGAGATTTACGGGTTGTCCAAACCCGGCTGAAGGGTTACGAAAGGAAATTTCCTTCCAGAGACCACGACAAAATCAAAGGAAGTGCATGAAATAAACTCGTGAGTGATCGAATGTAAAATTGATGAAGTCAAGGCGGTGGTGACTTTGAGAAGAGTAAGGCTGAGACCGGTGGTCGGCTGACCCAGGAATAGCTCCACGATGAATTGATGCGCGAGGAGGAAGAACAATCAACAAAAAGGGAAGAGGTGAAGCCCAGTGTACCCCTCCTTTCCCACAGGCACTTCGAAAAAAGAAAAATTCAGTCAACTAAACTGAAATTTTAGAGGTATTACGACAAGTGAAAGTTAACATTCCTCTCCTTGACATGATCAAACAAGTCCCCACATATGCGAAATTTTTGAAGGACTTACGTACGGTAAAAAGAGGCTTTAATGTGAATAAAAAGGCCTTTTTGAGTGAGCAAGTAAGTGCTATCATTGAGTGCAAGACTCCTATGAAATATAAGGACACGAGAAATGTCCTACAATCTCGATTAATATAGGAGAGGCATTAGTGTAGAAAAATAGCCCATTAGACTTAGGGCTAGTGTGAACTACGCCATATTCCATGTCCTGAACTGACTTGGTTTAGGAGAATGGAAAGCCCACTTCCATCCACAACATCTCTAGCCAGATGGTCTATTAAAAATACCCGAAGGGGACCATTGAGGATGTTTTAATACAAGTGGACATATTCTACTATCCAGTGGATTTTGTCATACTTGACACAGAGCCGGTTGCAGTGGGAGCTAATCACGTACCCATCATATTAGGAAGGCCATTCTTGGCTACATAGATACCACATAAACAAAGCTATGAGATATAGGGTTATGCAACTCACATTTGGGAATATGACTTTAGAACTCAATATATTCCATTTGAGTAAAAGGCATATGCACCCAATGGAGGACGACTGTGAAGAAGTCTACATAATAGATACAATTCTTGAAGAACAGGCCAATGAGCAGCAAGTGCAAGATGTTTTAACCCCGGAGTTATCTAAGTGCCTTGTAGAGCAACAAGAACCTCAATGCATGAACCTAGTGCGAGGTGTTGGAGAAAGAAAATAGAAATTCTACCTGCGTTGGCCCGGTGAAGAGACAAAAGGAACCTCGACGGTTAGAGCTCGAACCCACCGGTTGAGGTTAAAATATGCATTCGTGGAAGAAAACAGGCAATGTCTAGTTGTAATATCATCACTGCTGACCACTTCACAGGAGCACAACCTGCTGCACCTCCTCAAAAGGAACAAGCAAGCTTTGGGGTGGAAAATTTATGATTTAAAAGGCATAAACCCAATAATCTGCACTCACCACATTTATTTAGAAGAAGAATCTAAAATTTGTTGTGACCACGAGAGGAGGTTGAATCCTCACTTGCGGGAGATGATGCATTGAAGTCTTGAAATTCTTTGTAGAAATTTGAATTATCATTTACCCCCATATCGATAGCACTTGGGTAAGCCCAGCTCAGATAGTGAATCGGGGGTGATACTTTGTGAAAAATGAAAGAAAATTGGAATTGTACACTCGACTTACCATAGGTTGTGGTATGCATAAATTCTGAGGAGGCTCAATGAAGCAACAAGAAAGGATCACTTCCAGCCCTTCATTGATCCCAACTTCTTGAGAGAGTTTACGGACACCGTTCCCCATTGCTTTTGGATGGGTATTCGGGGTACTTTTCGGATAAAGTTGCACGGAAGATCAAGGCCTATTCACTTGTCCATTTGGCATATGCTTGGAGGATGCCTTTTGAGTGCGCCCCTGCCACCTTCGGAGATGTATGCTTAGTATGTTTAGTGACATGGTGGGTAGCGTAATGGAAGTTTATGGATGACATCGCGCTGGAATTGATTTTGAAGAATGTCGAAACTAATCTTGTTATCTGAGAGGTGCATTGAAAAAGTCTGAAGCTATCTTTGCCGATGAATCCGATGCGTAGAAGGTTATCAGCTTTGAGTGCGGATAACAAGGTGGCGATCAGGTGAAATCGTCTCGACTCTTTGTTTAAGCGGCTTGGCGGTGGGAGATGTTCGGCTTGTGCGTGATAGGAGGGGTGATCCCAAGCATATCCGCATGAGTCTAAGCAAACACATCGGCGTTGAATTGTATGACCTGGAGTAACCAGGCCTTCTCCTCCTGGGAGAGGAGGGTACTAATGTAGATGAATCTGTCTGACTTGTTGAGAGACACGGCTTTGAGGGGTCGCGACCGAAGACTCTCTTTCATTAGATCGCAAGCTGGGCGAGCATTGTGATTGCTATTGTGGGGTTGATTTTCAGAGGTGGATCTCAGGAGGCGGCTAGTATCCGGCGTTCTTGTAAGGGAGGTTTGATAACAACGCGTGCGGTTGGTGGCTTCCTTGGAGAATTGACTGTCCGACCTCGATTGGAGTAGCGATTGTTTGGTGGTATGTGGAAGGAACCGCTTTCATTGCATGCAGCCAGGCCCGGCCCAAAATAGCATTATAAGGTCCCAGATCTTCGACCACAGAAAATAGTACTTGCTGGGTTGCAGGACCTGCTTTAACATAAAGCGTGATGTCTCCGATTGATAATGTGGTTTCTCCATTGAAGCCTGTCAGAATTCTGTCGGGAGAGTGGAGATGGCCAATTGGGACTTTCATCTGAAGGCCGGGAGATGGAGTAAATCAGCTACGACGCTGCCTGGATCAACAAGGACCCGGTGCACATCAAAGCTATTAATGCATAC
Organism: Tetrastigma voinierianum; assembly: GCA_016808115.1. Taxonomy (NCBI): domain Eukaryota; kingdom Viridiplantae; phylum Streptophyta; class Magnoliopsida; order Vitales; family Vitaceae; genus Tetrastigma; species Tetrastigma voinierianum. The sequence goes on along the minus strand of JAEQBH010002328.1, from coordinate 192,648 downwards.
AGTTAATACAAGTGCATCATAGTGTGGAGTGATGACCCGCGTAGGGTTGATGGGTGGAAAGGATATAGGGTCGTCCACCGGCTGTGCGGCAGGGATGCCTCCCCGATTGCTGATGGCGTTTATTCGGGCTCTAACCGAGGCGGTCTGTATCGTTCTTCTCCGTTGCTTCTTGGATTGGTATTGGCTGTCGGCCGGTCCCCCTAGTATGAAGTTAATGGCTGGCCGAGGTTCAGGAGCGTGTTCAATTTTTGCCACTGCCATGTCTGTGGCGGGGATGGCCGGGGCCCACTGGTTGGCCCCCTCAAATACCGTCAGAGGTGGCCAGCACAAATTAGTTTCTCCACCAAGAACTTGAGACTCTGACAGTTGTTGGTTTTGTGGCCGTGGTCTCGGTGATAGTCATATCGTGGGATGTGCGCGGTGGGCCGGCCCTGATGGTGGGGCCATTTGAGTTGGGGAAAGTCCAGATGAGGTAGAGCCGGTCATAAGCGATGTTGGGGAGCGAATCGCTGGGAGGATCTTTCTTTTCTCGGCTTGTCAGGTCGGGCGTTTACGGCTCTTGCCTTGATCGATTTTACGCCCGATCGGGCCCCTTGAATTCTGGGCTTATTACTTTGGTAATTATCATAGTAAATACGCCAAAGCGGCTCGGATGTTATCCTCAAGTAGGGAAATTTACTCCGGCCTTGAAGCGATTGTTGTGAACCAATGAACACATGTACAAATCTATGACACTATTAAGATTTATTGTAATCCACAAGCCTTGATATCAAAACTTTGTTCATCCTTACACTATATAACCCACCAATCTCTTAAAAATAAATCATGTTCAAAATTTGGTTTTGGTAGATATTACGCAAATTACTGAAAATTAGACAAGTAATAAAATGGATTTAAGTCGGTCTCCGATCCCTGAGAGATCTCAAGAATTTTAAATCGGCTTCTACGACTACCAGAAATTCATACTATTTGGACCATCGAGTTGATAGCGGTGTTCGATCGTAAGTAGGAAATAAACTAATCATAAGAAAATGAAAATTAGAATAGCGGAAATAAAATGAATGAAGGTAAAACTAAGTTCTATAACGAGAAAATGAATCTTTGAACAATTATCATAAAAGAGACACATCAAAGGCAATTTGTAGTGAGCGATCAATTCTGTAGTGAATATTGATTGAATTTCTTGATTATCCTCAAGTTCAAAAAATCTGTCGAGCAATTGTAGTGCGGCTAGATCTCTCCCACCTCCACATTTCGTTATCTCATTTTCTGATTCTCTCGAATTCTGAGGTTAGAGATAACTACTTTTAACGAACTTCCTTAATCTAGGTATTTTTTCTTTTGCAATACTTCATACCCATTTATGGTGTACACCTTAGCTCCCAAGTTATCGGTCAAGCAAGGATATACAACTTCCAAATTATAACTTCCTCGAAGTGAGAATAGATCAACCTTTCCCTTGATTAGATCTCGCTAACACGGGATTGGCCTCAACATCGAATTGAGGTGAAATCTGCCTTTGTTTAAATAGATAAGTCGTTCAGCTCATTCTTGACTTCAAGTGAGAGAGGATTTATCACAAGTGAACTTACCAAAGTGCAACGGATCCCTAATAACGGGATTAGTATACCTTTAAGAACTATCGTTACCCATTGTCTTCCCTGTCACCGCAGGACTTCCTGAAATCGTGGTAATGACGCAGAATTTTAACGGTATAGGAATCGATATTCAGATTCAAAAATCAATAAACCCAATAATCCGGGCGGCAATTGTGAACCGAAATGAACAAGATAATCGAAAATACTACGTAGAAAGATCAATTTAACTAAAACGTTTCGATGGAGGTCAGTTCTCGACATCGATCACGTGACTCGCAAACATTCAATCGATCATCAACGATCGCAGATTGGAATCTGAACAATCGACTTCGCACTTGTTCAAATTCACACGCCCGTAGTAACTTGAAAAGAAATTGATTTAAAGATTCACTTCATCAACGATAACATCCAGATCCGCCAAACAAACAAAACGAAAAAAGAAAAGAAAAAAAATACGAGAAACAATCTGCTCTAAAATGACGAAAAGAAAAGAAAAGAAAAGAAAAGAAAAGAAAAATAAAAGTGAGTTTCAGTTACCAGATCTCCTCCGATGCGCCTCGACTTGCGTTAATCGGTAGTTTCATTTATAGGGTTTCATTGGGCCCCAAACCCAATGTGACCACAGTGGATTTCCCGCACCAGCCTGGGTTATCGCTCCAAATACGTCTTCGCTTTCTGTCGCGATTATCGACCCTGTCGCTTATTACTGACTTAAAGTTCGCATCTTATGAATCGGGTCGCTCATGTCATTACCGACACCAATCTTATGCCCTTGCGTGTTTCGGGCTGATTGTTTTCAGGATGTCGCGACATCATGGCCTTTGTCGCCACATCCATTCTAGTCCTCGGCTTTCAATGGTTGTTCGATGTCGCGGCAGCATCAGATGTTGTCGCATGGGCTCAAGCTCCTACACCTTTCCATCGGCTGTCATGATGTCGCGGACCTCGCCTTTGTCGCGACATCAGCCCTCGGGCATCAAGCTTCTTGAATGCGTCCCCGATGTCGCGACATCAACCTCATAGTTTCAAGCTCGCCTGATTCTCTCGATGTCACCACTCGCGATGTCTCCGCCCGACAACCGCTGTTCTTGGTGTCGCGACATCACCTTCTGCTGCTGTAGGTTGCAATGGTTGTTGATGATGTTGCGCATGACAGATTTTCTCTCGTCATGCCATCACTCTTTTAATTTCGCTTCTCGCCACCGTGCCACGATCCCTGGCCGCGACCGCATCAAACTTTCAATCTTCCCGATATCGCAATTTAGAATCGATCGTGTGTGATCACACTAACGATCAATGACTCGCGCTTGCTCCATTTCTATCGCATCGACTGCATTTTTATCCACTTATTGCTGCATTTTTCATCTTTCTTGCTTCCTTCCTGCTAATGACAAATTGGTGAGTTTCTTCATAATTCTGTATATTAAATATTCAATTTTAACTGAAAATCAAACAGAAAAATGGACTAAAAGAGATGACTTTAAGCTCATCAAACTCTAAACTTAAAATTTTGCTTGTCCTCAAGCAAAGGAAAAGAAAGATTTGTTTGTCCTCAAACAAAATAATTTTTAAGGACATTTTTCTGTTTTGTTTTACATTGGCATTCAATTCAATTGCAATGCAAGGTATGCAAAATTTTCTGCATTACTTACCTTTTAAGTCCAGCTTCAAGGTCGGTTCTCTACTTCTTATATATGCAAAACTAAAATTTTGGAATTGTTTTACGAATATACCATTGATCCTCAAGAATAATGAATTGTTTTCCTCTCCTTTTACTTTCATGCCGAGTCATTTAACTCCCTAAAGTTCTTCACAATCAGGATTGTTTTCCTTTCTTCCAAATTCCATAGGCTTGTTTTTCATATTGATCTCCACTAATGTGGTAGAATTCAAATCTTCCGCATCAATCGTGTCTTTTCGGGTTTGTAATCGTGAGGCTTGTGTACGGGTAGGATGGAAGGAATTTTTAGGTTAAGATTACCCCTGAACATTTTCTTCTTCTCATTTTCTTTCTTATGGTTTCAATAAACTCTCCCAAGCTCATGTTCGGGACATCTCTTTGATCTCTTCAATTCAGAATCCGTATGCCCCTATTTTACTCTATAATTTCACTGGGAATTTCCTTACTTGGCTACCACTACTTCGGATAGTGCAATGTTTTAACTTTTAGGTTTAACACTCTAGCTAACTCAGTTAGTAATCCACACCGAGATGGCATTAGGTACTAGGTGTTGAAACACTCTAAGAACTTAATTGTCCAAGAGAGTTGTGCCAAGATAAAACTTATCCCTAAAAGCCTTTTTCTGTCACTTTTCGCTTCTTTACCTTTTTCATCTCTTTTGAGTTCCTCAAAACATATACCCTCAAACTTCATTTTCTCTTCCTCCTTGAATTCCTCGGGTAATCATAGGTTCATTACTGAAGGATTGATGTCTTAGGATATTTGGGGTCCTACTGGTTTATCACAAGAATAGTTTCTTGTTGGCTCAATTTCGAACTAACAGATATGCATCAAAGATATGAATAAGGATGGCTTAGAATGGCTCAAACTAACCAAGAATGGCTCACAGATCATTCTCACAAATCAGATTTCACCTAGGATTTCACCTCAATCAATAATCTAACAAATTCTAGAACTGATCGAATAAATATGACTAACTATATGAGCATTCCTCACTATTTATTGATGAGTAGTTGTTAATTGATATTCAATGTGTCTTTGACTTTATCGTCGTACTCACAACTCAAATCATGTTTTTTGCTCCTTCGTTGTATTACCTTCCTCTATTCCTCGACTTATCGGGGCTTAAATATAGTACTTTAGAATTTGTGGTTTCAATTAAACTATATGCATTTTGTCCTTATTCACTTAATTCTACCTAATCAAGCTTCATTCAATTGCTTTAATGACCTCTCAGTAGTTTTTATTCTGGAACTATCTCCTACTTTGATTTCCTAATCATGCAACCACAAGTAACATAACATTGACAACCAAATGCAAAGTAGCACTAAACAATTCAATTTAAATTTCTATTTTATTTCCGATTTTCTTTGCAAACGATGAACACAAGATAGAGTGAGAAAGGGAGTAAGGGTTGTTGGCAAATTTAAGGAATGGATCTATTTCTTTTTTCTTTGTTCGGCCGGAGTGTATATTCGGGGGATCCAGGTCATAATCTTAAATGAGTCAATTGGGAAATTTCATTTCCATTCTTTCCTTTCTCTTTGCTTTCTTCTCGCTTGTTCTTCAATGAAGATTTGATCGAGTAGTCCACCTTCTCATTCAGCTTGACTTGGCTCTTCCTGTGCCATTCTATTGTATTCTCCATCCGCCATTATTTCGTAATTCTGAGAGATTCTATTGTTGATCGATCCGCTTCCAACCATTCTAATTACTCGTAGTTTTGCCCTTTGATTCTCATTCCTGGTTTCATCCAAATTCTTCTTCCTCAAATCCCTTTGTATAAACTTGTATAGAATTAGATCCCTTGATCCGATCGTCCCATTTGGTTGCATGTTTTTCTTCTTTCTCCTCTATGATGGTTAAGAGTTTAATCGTCAAACCGACATATAGAATGTCTCATGAATCACTTTGAGTTTCAGGTTTGCTATCTCTTTCCTCCATTTCCTTGAAATCTTCCCTTGCCGCTTAAATATCCCTTTCTATTTGTTCTTCTTTTCTCTCGCTCTCGCTTTCTTCTTGTTCTCTCAAATTCCTCATTCAAACCTTTCTTCTCTTCTCTCGCATTTCCGATTCAAACCTTTCTTCTTTCTCCTGCAATTCTTCTTCCCATTCTTGATCTCTCTTCTTTTAATTCTTTTCATAAACTTCTTCCCGAACTCTTGTCGTAACCTCCACTCTTTTCCTTTGCTTCCATCTTGCCTTGTACGGAGAGTGAGCATTCCATAATTGTCTTGTTCCTCGTGGTCCCCTAGAACTTTCTCCCCGTCTCCGAATGTTCGCCTCAGATGGAGGGAGAATTCACAAAGGGAAGGAGAAATCCACCTGGCTTCACATCCCGCTCGCGCAGTTGTCCGCAAATGTGAAATTAAGACAACCGAGGAGTTTCGTGTTCACTTCTTCTCTCATTGCAGCTTCTTCCCGCTTTAACCACACCCCTTTTCTTCCGCTCGGGGTCCTCATCACCCCCACACAAGAGTGGTGATGTCGAGGAACTTTCCTCTCGTCTCCGACCCCTTCTAACTCCGTACTCTCAAGCATAAGAGATTGTAAATCATGGTCAAAGAGGATCAATCCTCTTCGTTTCCTTCGGTACCACATCGAATTTCTATTATCATTCCATGTCGATCTTGTACCCTTCAATGGCGATAACATCATGTTCTTCCTGCCTTCCATCAGGCTCAGGTTCAAGTTGGAACCAAAACAGAGGCTAAGAAATAAAACTTATACTCGCCTCCTCAACAGGCTGCTTCCCCTGCTCGTGGTTTTGGTCCTCCTTCTTCTTACCTCGATTCGCCTTCCCATGGAGTTTTTCGCAATCTTCTTCAAATCCGGGTTTTCTATGAGCTTTTTGAATTTCGTCCCATGTTTGTGTCCTGCCATTTCATAGGCTCGTTAATGGCCTCAGGCTCCATATGGCACCCACATTCCTCTAACGTAAACGTATCATTTCGCTCTACCGTGATTCGAGTGCAGAACTCCCTTACTACCGCCGTATATCCCGGCTTCTTCGATAAAGGCAAGCAGAGGGTTTCCCAACCTCTTTTTTCAATCATTTCCTTGAAGGGGGTGATAGGGTTTTTGAATCGTCTTTCGGCTACAAAACCCTTTCCGGCGTAATGTTTCCTCCAGTTCGAGTAGGCTTCTTCTGACACAAAATCTTCGATTTCCTCTTCTGCTACTTTCTCCTTGCCCTTTTTGGTGTTTCCTTCAAACTGTTGGTCCCTTTTCGATGCTTGGGCAGTATCTCTTCATTCGCTTCTTCTTCGTTGGTTTTCTCCATTGGATGCAATGCTTTCCTCCCGAATCTTCTGTTAGGTGTCCCGAGGGTTCAAATGGCGTGAGAAGAAGGAAGGTTCTAAGATTTCGAACTAGGGTTTTTAAGGGCTTAGAATCGCAGGGTAGAGGGAAAATGACGGTTCTCGGAAATTGGAGTGGAAGTTGGAAAAAGTTCACCAATCGTTGCAATTGAATCAACATTTATGAGCTCTAATGATTATGTCATTAAATTTCACATGTCGCGGCTTTAATGCCACAGGGAAACAAGATGTTGTCATTAGGGCAACCCTTAAAATCTCCAGTCAAATATTTCCTTAATTTGTCGCGACCTTCTCAACTCCCTTGTTAGCAAGCCATCCCTTGGTTGTGAAAGCATATATGTCCTCTATTGTTATGATGTCGCGACAAATTTTCTTTAGTGCGAGTTCTCTTTGTCGCGATTTCACTCCTTAAAGCCTAATGTTCATAGAGTCTTTCATTCCTTAGATATTCTAAACTCTTCAACATCAAATGAATCAATTTACACAGCACTACATGTACTAAATTCACTTCCTGGGCTGCACTTATATAGGAGAAAAAATAATCAAGTTTCCCTTTTCCCGTATTCCTCCATGTGAGTCAATAGTTATCCAAAGAATCGCTTCCTCCCTCCTTCCTGTACTTCGTCACGCAACCCGCAATACTAACAAAATTGATTAAGCAACAAACTAAAACAAAGTCCTATATTAATTGCTAATAAACAACACGAATTCTAACTAAAACTATATAAGAAATTAGAAATCAGATTTCCTAATGGTCAGCTTCCTATCACCGCCTCCGCTTTTTTTGAGTCCTTAGTCGACTTTTGCAGGTTCCTTCTTCTTTCCTCAAGAACCAGCTTGAGCTCTTCACTTTCCTCTTCCCCGTTGAGATAATGCTTTAACCTTGTCCATTGACCTTGAATTCTTCCCATTATCCCACTTTAATGTTACCGGCCTCCAAATGTAGTAATTGATACCACTGTATGGTCCACTCAGCTTGATTTAATTTCGGGAACAACTTCATCTAGAATTAAAAAGTAGCACTGCTCTGCTTTGAACTCTTTCTCAGGATTTCTGATCATGCCATTTTTGTCTTGTCTTTGTATATTCTAGCATTATCATAGGCTTCATTTCTTAGTTCTTCCACTCATTGCATACTGGAGCAATCTTTCTTCCTCAAGTGTACCTTAAAATCAAAGCTTTAACTTTGATAGCCCACATTGCCTTGTATTCTAATTCAAGAGGTAGATGACATGGTTTGCCAAAACAACTTTATGGGGACATTCCAGAATGGGGGGGTTTTGGCGTGTACCCTATAAGCCCAAAGTTGCATCATCAAGTCTGGGAAGACCAATCCTTCCCGCTGAGCTCACCCTAAGTATTCTTTTGATCTCCCCGTTGGAAATTTCATTGTCTCATTGGTTCGGGGATGGTAGGCTAAGCTCATAAATATGCTTGATCCCATACTGGCCATGAGTTTTGCAAATATTTTGTTTGCAAATGGGTTCCCCATCACTAATGATGGTTCCTGGGGTTCCAAACCCGCTCAAAATATTCTTTTCATAAGAAACTCAAACCGTGATTAGCATCATTCCTTGACAAAGCACGTTCCACCCATTCAGGACGAATTCACCGCTAGCAAGATGTATGTGTTTCCAAATGATGGTGGGAAAGGTCCCATAAAATCTATTCCCCAAACATCAAAAATTTGTATCACCATAATACCTTTTAGCATTTCATTCCGTCGATATTTCCAACTTTGGCATCGATCACACATTTTCACCCACTCGCACAATCTCCTCAAGAGGCCAATAAACCCCGATTGAGTATCTTCCCGAAATGTTTTCCAAAAATGTCCCCATATGGGCGATGCATGGCATTCATTTAAAATGTTGCCTTGTTCACCTTCCTCGCACACATCTTCTTATTATCATGTCAGCACCTCTCTTGAATAATAGTGGGTCATCCCAAATACACATCTCGCTCGCCTGAAGCCTCTTCACAGAAGCAAATTCTAAGGCATTACTCCACAAGCCGGGCACTACAATATCAAGATACCATGGAGCTCAGAAGGAAACCTTGAATAATTGCTCATCCGGGAAGTTCTCTCGTTAACCGCATTACTTTTCTTCTTCATCAGCTTTTTCTACTCTTGACAAGTGATCACACACATCAGTTACATCCCTTTTATCTTTGATTTCCAATCAAAACTCCCCGCAATAAATAAAGACCCACCTTTATCAATCTTAGCTTAGCTTCCTTTGACATCAAGTATTTGATCGCCGCGTGATCGTGAATTACAACATGGGATCCTAAATGTATTGTCTAAATTTTTCACAAGCAAATACTATGGCCAGATCTCCTTTCAGCTTGTCGAGTAGCTCTCAGGTTTATCAAGGTCTACTAGCATAGTATACGGCCCCGAATACTTTCTCTTTTCGTTTCAACATACCCTATAGTAAAATCACTAGCATCACACATTATTTCAAATCCCTGATTCCATTCTGGTGCAGCTATTATAGGTGCCTCTACCAATCTGATTTTGATTTCTTCGAAAGCATCCTTGCAAGAGTCATCAAAATTGAACCTTGTATCCTTTTCCACCAGATAGTTGGTCCGCTATTTTTGAAAAGTCTTTGATGAATCTCCTGTGAAAATCCAAGATGCCCCTAAGAAACTTCTTTACCCTCTTTATCGTGGTAGGTGGTGCAAGAGTCTTGATGATGGATACTGGATCAATAACTTCTAAATTAACAGTTATAAATTTTATGCCCAAGAACAATACCTTATGTTACCATAAAATGGCATTTTTCCCAATTCACCGCTAGCCTTGTCTCGCATCTTGGCACTGCTTCCGCATTGTTTAAACATTGATCAAAGCCGATCCATACACAGAAAATCATCCATGAAAATTTCCATCACTTCTTCACCAAATCCAGAATATAGACATCATGCACCTCTCGAATGTAGCCGAGCATTACATAACCCAAACGACATCCTTCTGAATGCAAAGGTGCCATAAGGGCATGTGAACGTGGTCTTCTCTTGATCCTCTGGTGCAATAGCAATCTGATTATATCCTGAGTACCCATCCAGAAAACAAAAGTGTGGGTGTCCTGCTAACCTATCCAACATCTGATCAATGAAAGGCAAAGGAAAATGATCCTTTCTCGGTTGCCGTATTCAACTCCTAATCAATACATACCCTCCATCCCGTCACGCTCTTGCTGGAATCAATTCATTTCTTTCATTTCCGATCACAAGAAACCCCCTTTGGAACCACATGAACTCGGGCTCACCTAAGGACTGGGTTCCTGATATAGCATAGATAAAACCAAAGATTTAACACCTGGAGCACCTCCTTCCCGACTACTTCCTTCATCATCGGATTCAAATTTCTCCTCCGTGTTCTGGCGTATTATTCGTTCTTCTAGCTATAATCTTATGCATGCAAATCACAAAGGATCGATACCCTTCAAATTTCAATGGACCAAGCTAGAGATTCCTTATGCTTCTTTTAATATTTCCAAAGAATCTTTGTTCCTCATTCTCGTACTTAATTTTGGCGAATGATCACTGGTTTTTTCTTTGGTAATTCTAAGTAGGCATACTTTAAGTGACATGGCAACTCTTCAAAACTAAACCTTCACATCAGCCCTCGATGACCTTTCACTATCTTCCCATTATCTTTTCCGTTTGTTCTGCTCAACACGCTTAGTAGCATGAGAATCAATGCAGATGGAAATCTGTAATAGACATCTTCAAGATACTAGAATTCATCTCTCACAGATTGGAGTTAAAACTGAGTGTTAAGCAATCTCATTGTACACATCGTAGTCGGGAAATAGAGATAAAATCAGCTAGCATTGTAGCCCCTTCCCTTTCCCCTGGCTCTATATTTTTCATACTTTTAATCAAGTTAAACATGCAGCCTTCTTCTCCAACCCTTAAGATGAGAACTCCTTGTATGTCAATCAAGGTCGCCCAAAGAGGCTAGGAATGGTCTTCCTAATAGTAGGGTACTTGTGAATCTCTTCCATGTCCAGAATGATAAGCTCCATCGGGAATACAAACTTCCCAACAAAGGACCAACACATCTTCAATGACCCCTTCCGTGTTTCACCATCGATCCGTCTCGCCATTTGAAGAGTAAATGCTTGTGGGAATAAGCTCCCAAACTTAATTTCTTGGCAACGTAAATAAAGATCGATCGATACTAGCTCCCGAGTCACATAGGAGCTTCATGGAATTCCATTCCTCCAACAATACAAGGAATTGTGAAACTTCCCCGGGTCCTTCATCTTTACTGCAGTTCCTTTCTCGACATCAGACTGCAAGGCAAAGAGATCTACTATTCCTTCTTCTACTATTTTTCTTTTCGCCTAAAGATGTCCTTCAAATTTTCAGATAAAGTGGCATCTGAGTCACCTAATCAAGTAAAGGCATACTCGATCTCCAAATTCTTCCTGAAAGTTTTCAAGAACCTTGCAAACCGCTCCTCCATCTTTGATTTCAAGCAGCCAGGAAATGGGACTGTGCTTGTCTTTGATGTTCTTCTTTCTACCTTCCTCATTCTCCAGTTGTCTCTTTCCATTCCTGTCTTGCTATTTCTTTGTCATGTCACCTTTTCTTTCTCTCTTCTAATTCCTTCCCACTCCTCACCGCACAGCCCATGCAAATTTTGGGTTCTTCCCTTGTGTCACTTGGGAATAAGATCTTCCTCCGGGTTACAGGCTGGGGGCCAAATGCCTTTACTCTCATGGTCTCCGTTCTTCAGGATGCATCAGTAGTGTTCAAAAATTCGAGAATTGGTGGCAGCCGCTCTAATTCTCCAAACTTTGTTCATGGAGGTTCAAATGTTCTTTTATTATCCCCCATAAACTCGCAAAGATTCTGCTCCTCAAAAGACTTCCAAATTCCTCCTCGACCCCGATATCTGCTTTCGTGCTCATTTCCTTGCTGCCACACTGAACCTCGGTGGTTGGCCGATACCCTTTGATGAGGGTTCTATCCCTGCCTTGGGCCTTGAGAAGCCCTCCACCATACGAGAAGTTCTCATGGTTCCCGAAGAAGCCGGGTGATAATGCGCCGGAAGGCTGATCGGGCTCAAAATGGTAAAGCCTCGCCCACCCAAATAATTAACCTCTTCAGCATCATAAAGTCCTTTAGTTACTCTTTCAGCACTCCCCTTCATTAACTCTCTTTCAATTGCTCCTATTTCATGAGCGGTGTGTGTCTTTCTTTCTTGCTTGTCTAACTCGCGGCATAATGGCATCCAATCCTCTGGGCCTCCATATCACATCCGCTCACACCATGATCCCCTCTCCTCCGCCTCTGAAAGCCCTAAGGAGTTTTCATGTTACATTTGCCAGTTCTTCAATCAGCTCTTTTGCCTCTTCAGTACTTTTTCGCTTGAATGCTCCACAACATGAAGCATCAATGATCCCTTTTGATATATCATTCATGGCATGATATACAATGTCCATCTGAGTCTTCGACCTATCCCATGCATCGACATCTTCTCAAAGAACCGCTTGAATCTTTCCTGTGTTACATGTGTTTTCATCTTCCCTTTGCTTGAACACTATGATCTCTCTCCTTCTTTTCTCGTGGTTAGGTCGGGGAAAGAATCCGCCAGAAGGCCTCAACTAACTCCTCCTGGGTATCAATAACCATATGGTAATGATTCATACCATGTAAATGCCAGATTCTTAGGAGAATGGGAATAGATGCGCAGCTTTTATAACTGTCTCACCCCATTCACCTTTAACAAGATTAAATTATCCCGAGGAATCTTCCTGTGTGCTCATTTGATCTTTCAGGATGACCAAGAACCGATGTCATTGACTATTGTAATCAAGTGGCCGGTTTCAATTCCAAAAAATTATTAAAGATCAATCGCAAATAGCTCGATCGCCGAGTATGCTTCCTCAGATAATCGGGTCTCCGTAAATCCTCCATTGTATTAGTGGACTGGAGGCCTTCTAGCTCCTCTATATGTATTTCCAACCCGATCCTCGCCCCTTCTTCATGTTTGAGTTTCTTCGCTTCTTGGTCTTTCTCAAGCTTTCCGAGTCATCTTTCATTTCGTGTCACTGAATCGTGATCGATGTCCTCGTTTCCTATGCATCAAAGTTTCTCTCGAAAGCAAAACACACTCCCATTAATAGATTAGTCAAATCATCAAACAATATTCAATGTTCATAAGTTAGTGGCAATTGAATCCATCGTTTGAAAATTTATTTTTGTTCTTTTCTTTAATAATGTCCAAATTAGTATTTCCTTTTCATCCGAATATTGATTTATTAAATTCTTTCGGAACTCTGGCAAGAATCTAGCGCTTATAAAACTTGCTGATGTACTCAATGAACACATGTGTACAAATTTATGACACTATTACCAAAGGACTATTGTCTAATCCCCAGCAATAGTATCAAAACTTTGTTCATCCTTACACTATATAACCCACCAATCTCTTAAAATAAATCATGTTCAAAATTTGGTTTTGGTCTGATATTCTCAAGTGCACAAACATGGCAATAAAATGGATTTAAGTCCAGATATCGATCCCACAGAGATCTCAAGAATTTTAAATCAACTACCCTGACTACTCAAAATTCATACTATTTGGACCATCAGTTGATAACGGTGTTCAGCGTAAAAGCTGGGAAATAAACTAATCGCAAGAAAATGAAAATTAGAATAAACTGAAATAAAATGAATGAAGGTAAAACTAAGTTCTATAACAAGAAATGAATACTGAACAATTATCATAAAAGAGACACATCAAGAGAAACAATTGTAGTGAACGATCACCTCAGAGTGAATATTGATCAATTTCGACATCTCAAGTTCCAAATCCGCCCAAGGCAATTGTATGGGTACCGGATCTCTCCACACTCACATTTCGTTATCTCATTTTTCCCCGATTCTCTCAATTACAAAGGGATTGAGAGATAACTACTTCTTTAACAAGAAACTCTTAACTGGTATTTTTCAGAATACTTCATACTCCATTTTATGGACTGCAGCACCTTAGCTCCTGCTACTCCACAAGCAAGGATATACAACTTCCAAATTACTCTTCCTCGAAAATGAGAATAGATCAACCTTTCCTTGATTAGATCCCCACTTAACACGTGGATTACCTCACTATCCGAATCAGGTGAAATCTCCGCTTGTTTAAATAGATAAGTCACCAACTGCTCTCTCTCGACTTCCAAGTGAGAAGAGGATTTATCTAAGTGAACTTGCAAATGGCAACGGGACCTTAATACAGTTAGTATACCTTCAAAGAATCCATATCGTTACCTCGTGGATTGTCTTCTCCCCTGCGGTCACCGCAGGACTCCTTTGAAATCGTGGTACGACGCAATTCTTAACGTATAGAAACCGACATTCAGATCCAAAATCAATAAACCAATAATCAAGTAAATTCAAACCGAAAATGAACAAGATAATCGGAAAATACTACGCAGAAAGATCACCCTAACTAAAAGTTCTCTCATGGAGGTCGAGTTCCGACATCGACCACGCACTACAAAGATTCCACTCCATCAATAGAACGATCAGACTGAAACGAACAATCGAATTTCGTAATTTGTATGAAATTCCATAATGCTCCGTAGTAACTTGAAAAGAAATTGATTTCATTCACTCAAACTCTCTCAACGAGCAATATCTGGGATCCAAACAAAACAAAACGAAAAAGAAAAGAAAAAAATACGTGAAACAACTGCTCTAAAATGACGAAAAGAAAAAGAAAAGAAAAGAAAGAAAGAAAATAAAAGTGAAGTTCTGTGGCTACCATCTCCTCCACGACGCTACCGCGACTCAAGGCTTAACTGGGTAGCTTTCATTTATAGATTTCTCAAATAACCCTAAACCCAATGTGACCTACTTTGGATTCTAGCAGCCCTGCCATCGCTCCAATGCGTTTCGCCTCTCATCGCGGCCATCAACTTCGCCGCGACATTGACTTAAAGTTCTCAGATCTTATGAACCGGTCGCTCATGTCGTCACGACACCAATCTTATGCCCTCAGCAGTGTTTCGGCTGATCTGCTTGTGATGTCGCCACATCATGGCCTTGTCGCGATACATCCATCTCTAGTCCTTGCGCCTTCAATGGTTTATTCCCGATGTCGCGACATCAGGATGCTGTCTTACCGGGCCTCGCCAAGTCTCCTACACCTTCCACTGGTCAGCCATGATGTCGACCTCGCTTCTTGTCGCGACATCAGCCCTCTGCATCGCTTCCTCGAATGGGTGCGTCCCCCGATCGTGACATCAACCTCATAGTTTCAAGCCTTCACGATCTCCTCTTGATGTCACGACTTCCGTGATTAAGTCTCTCGCCTGCGGATCCGGGCCATTTTAGTGTCGCGACATCGCTCTTCTCGTCGCGACATCACCTTCTCGTAGGTTGTAATGGTTGTCATGATGTCGCGACATTGCATTTTCCGTCGCTGGCCATCACCTTTTAATTTCTTTTTGCTCTTCCTCACCGCTCGCGGCTCGCGATCCTCGGGCCGCTGACCGCATCAAATTCTCTTCAATCTTCCCCCGATATCGCGACTTAGAACTCGGACTGCGGCGCACCCACCACCGCATCAATGACTCCACAACCTGCTTCCATTTCGCTCTCTCCGCTCATCGACCGCGATTTTTATCCACTTATTGTCGTGATTTTCATCTTTCTTGTGCTTCCTTCCCCGCAATGACAAATCGTGAGTTTCTTCATATAATTCCAGATATTAAATATTCAATTTTAACTAAAATCAAATTAAAAAATGGACTAAAAGAGATGACTTTTAAGCTCATCAACTTATACAAATTCTCTTCCATAGTTACTCGGTGGATCGAGATGTGTGGACCGGAAGAATCCGGTGGCTTCCGCCCGGCTTCTTCGAAATTTTTCAAAACTCAAGCAGCCCATAATCGTATATATCAATTTGCCGGAACTACCGATTCAACCTCGCGTGTGAAGTCCCGGATGGACTCGTCTTCCCGTTTGAGGATGGATTGGAGGGAGCTGATGTTCCCTTTCTGTCTGACAGAGCATAAATATTGAGAAACAAAGGCGGCCCATAGCTCGCTGAACATATTTATCGATCCCCTAGGGAGCTTGTGGAACCACACTAAAGCGGGGCCCTTGAGGCTGGCTGGGAATACTTTACAGAGTAGTCGATTGTCCCCGGCGCTCAGGATCATGGCTTGATTATAATGTAACATATGATCATATGGATCGGAGGAGCCATCGTACATAGCGAAGGGTGGAATGGAAAAGCCACGGAGGATGTAACTGTGATATGCCGCCCCAAGGAGTGGAAAGCATATCCCGGGTCCCCGAATCCGCGGTGAACACTACTCCGAGTGTGGGGCCCAAAGGCGGATATATGGATGGTAATGGTCGGGGGAGGCCCTACCGATCGGGTGCATATTACTAAGCGCTACGGGTGGTCGCTGGCCCCGATGGTTCTTCCTCACACCGATGTCTTGCGATTAATCGATGGACCGACCGGGTCATGAGATGACCTTTCAATGAGCTTCCACGACGTTCGGAGATGATGAGCGACGCATGAGCGGGGAACCGGCTTCGATGATAATTCATCGGGCCCTCGTCGGTAGGTCGATGTCCGTAGCACCTCTTTACCTTGCCAGATGGGGCCGTGAGCAGGAGGCTCTCGTGGAAGGCTCAACCTACCGGGTTTGAATCAGGTATGCTCGCAGCGCCAAGGCTTTCTCGCAAAACCGATCTGGCTCCCATTCGCGGAGTTCAACCATCCGCCCGGCCTGCTCCTGTTGCCTTACTCCACCCTCTTCTTGACGCCGAGAAGGAACCGATCTTCTAGGCCACAGTTTTATGGATTGTTAGTCATGGTGTTGAATTTCACGGCCTTATGATGTTCGCCGAACTACCAAGGCTTTGAAAATCTGAGCGGATGTATCCACGACTTTTGCTCTGCACCCTACAGACGCCTACGCACCAGGGTCTCCCCACCTCGGGAACCAAGGGATCAGCCGTGGGCATTCACCAATTAATCGCAATCCGTGGCAACTCAGAACACACGAAGACGACCCGAGGTGGATCCGTCGCCTCCGATGGCAGTTAGCCTTTTCTCTCGAGATTCAAAGTTTGATGTAAAATGAATTCTTAGATTATGAATGCGTACCTCTTTGGTGTGATAAGTCTCCCTTTTATAGAGGAAGATAGATCCATCTTTCCCGTAAGGTGGACGATTTCTTTCCCCAATAATAGAGGAAGTTAGCTCTTATTTCGAGAAAAGGGGGATTGTTTCCTTTGTGAATAACTGCTTTCTAGATAAGGATGATACTCGTGAATACTTCCCTGTTTCGTCGGAGTCAACGAGGTCAATTCATAGATGAATTTCTGTGTGTAAAATGGACATTCGACTAGCAACATTACCTGGGAGAACTGCCGTTGGGGAAAATATGCCTTTGAGATAAATGAGTCGTTCGAGCTATGATTTCCCCAAGCGCCCAAGTGAATGACCATCTCCAAGCGCCCGGGTGGACGATCAATCGGGCATTCATGGGCCGACTACTATATAGGCTCATTCCCTGGAGATATTCAGACAAAGGGACGGCTTAACACTCATGGGGCAACTGGGCCCTGGGCCTTTTCCCTTCAACACTCTTTGATCTCTATGGCTCGCTATAGTCAGCCCAGGCTCAAAGCTGGACATGAGCCCCAGGTACCCACAATGGTCAAGAACATGTGTTCTTAACATGCTCTATCCATATTAAAAAAGATAAAAATAAAAATACATAAAATTAGGGACAAAATTGTGATTTTGAGTTTTTATAGTGTCAAGTTTTTTTTATTGTTTTAGAATTAATAGGAATATAATTAATTATTTTATTTAACTTAGAATTAATAAAAATATAATTAATCATTTTATATTTTTTGATGATTATCTATGTTTATGTTTCCTAAATTTTATATTTTGATGAAATAACCCATTTTCAAATATTTATTTGCGAATTATTTTGCAAGAATCAAGGTGTCAAACTTGAGAGAAGTTAGAAATACGGGATATGAGAAGTAAAATCTAAAAGTAAAATAGTATGTTAAAGTTATTTTACATTATCTCTTTAGAGGAGGGAATCAAAATACCATATAGGTATGATGAATCAAAATCCTACTTAGAAGTAGGAATTTGTTTCCGTCGGAATTACTTTTGATTCCATTCCTATACTTGTAAAACTTACCCAAACATAGGAATAGGAGAGAAACGGAATGAGACGCATTTCCACCTCCATTCCTCGTACTCAAACGCGCACCTACAGGGAATGATGAATCAAAAATACCACATATGGATAGAATCAAAAATCCTACTTAAAGGTAGGAATTTGTTTCCGTCGGGATTACTTTGGATTCCATTTCTATTCTTGTAAAACTTATCAAAACATAGGAACGAGGGAGAAATGGAATGAAATTCCATTTCTCACTCTCCATTCCATCATAGCAAATGCACCCTTAGGTCATTCAATATATATATATTTGCAATAAATATTATTAGAACATGAATGGTGCATTCCTTGATCATGAGAATTTTCAGGCACAAATTGCAGAACTACAAAAAATACTAGAGACCTCGCAATCTATAGAGGATGAGGTGCAACAACTCTGACGCCAGAATTCTATGGTTGATAGAAATATGGAGATGGCAGCTGCCCAGGCACAAGGCTCTGGTGGTGTGTGGCGGTGGATTTTCGGAACACCCAATGCATAAAAGTTGCTACTCAGCTCATCTACCATTGAAATCGGTATTTCGCAATATCTCTCATAATCATCAGAACATCATGTGCTCAGAGTTTTAGAGAGGATCAACAAGAAAGGGAGAAATTCATGCATGTTTTTCTAAATCTACAGAGCCTAAATGAAGTTGCTTTAAGGAGATGATGATATTAAACGTTTGTTGCGGAATCATTTTGTTTTCTATTTAGTCAAAAAGTTTTGCACTTTTTTCCTTTTTGGAATAGTAAAATTTACTTACATTGTTGTAATTTGTGTTTTGAGTATCTTTTTGCATGCCATGTGATGTGATATGTTAATTTTCTTTTGACTCAAGATGCTTTGTTCCTTTACTATTGATTCTACTTCTTGTTATTGTTTGGAATTTGGAATTTATGGTACCATTTGTATACCCAGAGGGTAACTCAGTTAGTCTTAGGTTTTAGGGTTTAACCTAATAATCACCAATTAGAGTCCCTTTCAGGATTACTAGATATTTAATCGATTCTTAACTTTAGGACTTTATGGGATTAGTTGAGGCGTGCATAAACTGGTTCGGACATCAAATTCGAGTCCCCTTAGGGTCACTATAGGTTTACCAGACTTTTAACATCAGGGCTTCATGGGATTAGTTGAGGTGTATACAAGCTGGTCCGAACATCCATGATTATTATAAAAAAAAATTATGGTACCATTTTAGGCTCACGTCATTTTTATGCTTCCATGTTCACTTGTAACTGCAAATTTGGCTACGAATTCATTAATATTCCAAATTTTTAGTTTTGAAAGATTTTTACTTTTTCATTCTTTACAGAAAATAAATTTTGTTTGTCACACCTCAAAAACCAGATAATGAATTTTCGCTAAGTGTGTAGCGCTAAGTTACCAAACTTAGCTAGTCTTTCCTTCCCGTTTCTCAAAAGCAAAGTAAAATGAGACAAAACATCATTTACAAGAAAAACTCTTCCCAAATTGCAGTTCCGTGCTAACAAGATGCAAAATTCAGCAAGTATCTCAACACTTGGTCATTGCAAAGAGAATCCACAAAATAAAACATACATAACACTCTTCCTTACACTCTCAATAAAACATACATAACACTCTTCCTTACACTCTCACACTTTCCTTGTTCTCTAACACGTGTGTTTACAATGAGAGGAGGAAATGCTTTATATAGTGATCTAGGCATCCCTTTGGAATAGTTACATCATTTCCCAAACAAGTGTCTCCCTTCACAAGCATCATGTTTCTCTTGAATATGTGTCTCTCTTCACAAGCATCATGTTCCTCTTGAATAGGTGCTTCTTATCCCAACGGATGCGAGCCCATGCTCCCATGGGATCGTTTAGAAGGTTGATCTCCTAATAATAGCACTATTTCGATGTGTTCTTATATTTGACATTCACGCACAAAAGATCATTCATGTTTCAAAATTGTGTTACCAATTTTAAATGAATCTCAATTATGGATTACATTTAGAGGGTACTTGGTATATGGGAATAGAGAATAGGAATTTAAGGGCCTGTTTGTTTATAGTTTTTGTAAACTGTTTTTGTTCTGAAAAACAAAGAGAATAAGGAAGCACAAAGAACACGTTTGGTTCTCAATTTTTTCTTCTTTTGTTCTAAAAAAAACAAAGAACACATAAAAACTTTTAAGAGAACACCAAAATGGTGTTCCCTATGTTTTTAAAAATTGTTACCATCAATTTTTGAAGAAAATATGGCTTTTCTTCTTATTTCTATATATAAGGAATATGCATTAAACACTACATATATAGGGTACCCTAACTAATCTAAGTTTGTTACTTGGATATTTATTGAACCGAAATAATAAAAGAACTTATCTAATCTTCCTTACTTTTCTCAACATAATAAGATAAAGAAACCCCAACTAACTTTCTCATTTTTCTCAATACTCCTCCTCAAATTGGAGCATAGATATCAATCGTGTCCAACTTGTTAACAAGGAGCTTGAATGAAACAATCCCTTTGTGAGGATGTCTGTTGTTTGCTGCGTTGTAGGGACAAATGGCATGCAAATGATTCCTGCCTCAAGTTTTTCTTTGATAAAATGCTTATCAATTTCAATGTGTTTGGTTTGATCATGTTGCACGGGTTATGGGCAATGCTGATTGTTGTCTTATTATCACAATATAACTTCATTGGTGTTTCCATAGGCTTCTTTAGTTCATCAAGTATCCATTGTAACCGTAATAGTTCACAAACCCCATTAGAAATTGCTCTGTACTTAGCTTCAGCACTTATTCTAACCACTATGTTTTTTTTTACTTCTCCAAGTGACAAGATTCCCCCATACATATGTGCAATACCTTGAGGTTGATTTTCTATTTGTTAATGAACCCACCCAATCTACATATGTGTAGGCTTCAATCATTTTTTGTCCTCCTTTCTTGAAAAACAACACCTTTCCTAGAGAGCTCTTTAGGTAATTTAGATCCGATTGGCAACTTCAAGATGCTCTTTATGTGGAGAGTGCATAAATTGACTTACAAAACTGATAGAAAATGTAATATATGGTCGTGTATGAAATAGATAAATTAATTTACCTACCAATATCTGGTATTGAGTTGCATAAATCGGATCTCCCTTCTCACCATCTCCTAATTTCTTATTTGGTTCAATTGGTGTGTTTATCTGCTTGCACCCACTCATCCTTGTCTTCTTTAGAGTCCTAGGATATACTTTCTTCAGGGGCCACTATATCCTTCTTGGACGGCGACCATTTCAAGAAAGTACTTAAGTGGTCCTAAATCTTAAATTTCGAATTCTATAGCCAAACTAGCTTTCAATCGATCCATTTCCCTCTTAATGTCATCCTCATAAACTATTAGAACAGTTACTCTCCCTTCTCCAGAGTGCCTGATAAACATGGGGTGGTCTATTTGGGCTTGTGTGTATCCTTGTTTCTTCACAGAGCAAGTAAACTTTTCAAACCAAGCCCCTGGCTATTGTTTAAGGCCATATAACGATTTTGTCAATCTGCATACTTGCATTGCAAATCTTTGTTCAAACCCTGGAGGAGGATCCATATACTTCTTCCTCCAAATCTCCGTTTAGAAAAGCCTTCTTAACATCTATTGCTACTAGGGCCAATCAAAAGTAGCAGCTAGTAATAATGGTACTCATACTATATTCAATTTTCCTACAGGGCGAATGTTTCCAAGTAGTCAATGTCGTAGGTTTGTGTGAAGACTTTGGTCACAAGCCTTGTTTTATACGTAAAACCCGGGAAAATTCTAATTTTCTGAAAAAAGGTAAAATGGTAATTTCGATCAAATCTGAAATTTTCTAGATCTCGGATGTGAAACAGACTTCACCATTGGGATCGTCTTACGAAATTTAGCTACCATGTCAAATTTCGTCGAATTCTGAGACAGTCGGAATTTCACATTTTTCGAGGCACCGGGTGTCGGGTGCCGTAAAACAGCTTGTGAAAGACATGTGATGTGACAAAGGTCTACTACGTAACCTGTGTGACACATATTTGCACATTATTAGTGAGATGATGGAGATGGATAAGCCCAGATTAAGCCATGCGTCAAAAATCCAAACTAAGGGACATGAATGGAATTATTGAAAAGTTAAATGAATAAGACAAAAAGGAGAATAGTTTTCTTCTCCAAAGGGTTGGAAGCACAAAACGTGCAGTAGGTGTGGGTTTGAGATTTTAGAGAGATAAAGTGTGACTTCTCTCTAGATTTCCCGACGTTCGGACCTTCGGTTCTCGAAGGAGCAAGAAGCAAAGCTGTTCTACACGGCAAGGGCTACGCGTGGGCACCAATTTTGTGGAGTTCCAACAACTCCAAGAGGTAGGGATCTTTTCCTACTTGGTTTATTCTTTGGCTAAGAGCCATTTTATGGATGGGATTTGTTGAGGCCTGGAAAGCCGCGTTATCGGTTTCAAAGCTTTGAACCAAGTGAAGAAATCCCCACTTGTGTGGTCGTGAACAGTGCCGACTCGAGGGTTCACTATTCACGTGATTTGTGTTGATTTTTTTGTGATGTTTGGGTGATTCAAAATGAATTGCTTGATTTGTTAATTTGCCCATGTGAGCTAATTTTGGTGTTATTGTTGAGAATTGAATAACATGATTGTTTGTGAGTAAATTATGTTAATATATGCATGTGAAATGTATTAGCATAAATTATTTGGAAATGGCATGATGCATTCCATATACACTGGGGCACCCTAGATGGTAGGTGTGAGTGCATGACATGAAGGAGAAATAAAGAAAAAATGAAAGCGATTGTGAAAGGAATTTCAAGGAAGAAATTTCGAAGAATTGCCTTGGAGAGTCGTCCAACAGTTCATCTCGGAGGCGGACCCATGAAATTGTTTGGAGAATTACCCAACAATTCACCTCAGGTTATCGATCTATTTGTCGAAACTTCATTAAGTTTTCAAGAATAAAGACTTTGTTTGAAAAGCGTATTTTCTCGCATTTGGCTTAGGCATGTGTGAGGGAGTCGGTGAGGACTAAAGACATGGGATTGGGCATGTAGACATTCAAGTAGGATCATGTATGTGCTTAAGTGTGATTGTTTGCCATGGCATGTTCACTTAGGTGGGGAGAAACCCATGTAGGAAATTATCACTACTGGGCATTGCTCACCCTATTGAGGGATCACTATTTTAGGTACAGGGAGTGTACAGGAGGACGACGCTCATTAGAGGCCACGTTTTAGAAGAAAGCCGGATTGTGACTTTGATATTTTATTTTGTAAAACATGTATTAGAACTCTAGATTTTGATATATGTTTTTGGCGAAGAGTAATGTATTAACTCTTGAACTATGGTAATATAGTTGATATATATTTTGTGAGTATTGATGCATGGGCCCAAGTGGTCATTTTTACTCGCATGTCGACCTGGTGTGGTCATTGTAAACTGTTTGGGACATGTTGTATTTTGGGTAGAGCTCCTATGCAAAGGGCTGGGTTTTAAATGAGTGGTGTCGGGTTGGAGCATCCGCAGTATTCCATAGGTTTGGGTTGTCAACGAGACACCACAGTTTAGGGCGTCGCGGCTTGGTATCGAGTTTATGTTTATAATACCTGGAAGCAATAGCCGGATACTAAGTATAGCTTAGTATCAATAAGTTAGGTATACGATTACCAAGGACTTGATGGGCACGGGTTAGATCACGCATTCCTTGTGCACTTTGATGATTGATGTGTGATAATGTGTTGTATGAATTTTTGTGTATGTTATGTGATTTGTGTGCTTGGTGAATAGCACATAGGAAAAAATATAAATAAAATAAAATTTAATAAATTTATTTTGTTCTACTGAATATATATATATATATATATATATATATATATATATATATATATATTATTTTTTATTTTTATTTTGTGGTCTTACGATGTTGGAAGAGAGAAAAAAAAACAACAAAATGTGCAAGAGGCTGGATGGGCTACTACCCATCTGCTTGTGTTGGGTCACGATACAGGGAATTGTATTGTGACACAAGGCTAGGAACGAACTGGCGTGCGACCAGTACGACACGGCCAAGTTATGCCGGCCCGGTGTTGCGACCGCGGCGAGGCCGCGACACGGTGGTTGCGCTCGGCGTGCGTCTGGCGAGGTTGAGTTGCGATACAAATGTTGTATCGTGGTAGGGCGACCTTTTGGTGTGATCTGAGAATGCGACGGGAGGGTGTGTCCGCGATACAAGCGATTGTCATGTGACGGGGGCTGAGCACGGCGTGACCACGGTAGCGCCCGAGGCTGTGATGCGGTGCCAATGTGTGACACGGCGTAGGGCGTTGCGACGGCGGCCGGGGAGGCCCAGGGTTGCGATACAATTTTGTATCGTAGTGAGAAGCGAGACCACGGTCGCGGTACGCCCTTAATGAACATCGACACGGCCGGGCATAGGGGCTGGCGGCGAGGGGCACGATGCGAGCCTAATGCACCCTGACAGCGTTGTGCACGAGGCTGGCGCGGTGTGTGCGCGGCATGTGAAGCCTAGGCCGGGTGGGTGCACTATGCCTTGACCTAGTTTTACTCGGAACCTTTGTTTTGAGTCCTTTGTTTGGGACCTTGTTCATGAGTCATGTTTTGAGGTTTTCAAAAAAATAATAATAATAATAATAAAATAAAAAATTTTAAATAAAACAAAATAAAATAAAATGGAAAAAAAAATTTGTTGCATATGATTTAATATATTGAATTATTGTCTTGCATTACCTATGAATGCATGGACATTGTGTATGAAATGTTTTTTTAGTGTGTGAATAGTGTCTCGGGGTTGTGTTTACCTTAGAATCTTGCATGGAATATTAACTTGTTGTTTGACATATGTAGATGGCTAGTCGAGCGGGGCGTAAAAATTAAGTTCACGAGGGTGCGGTCAAGCACCACCGGTGTTGACCAACGGGGCTGCGAGGTTGTAGGATTCGCGACCCTTTGTATTGTATAGGCTAGTGCGTGGTGAGGAGGTCAAGGTAACCTCCCAGGAGTTTCAGGGCACATCATCCTCCGATATTCACAAGGGGAGGAGATTCGATGGTGGCAGACCATTGGTTCATGTAGGTCGAGAAGGTGTTGGAGGCTATGAAGATTACCTCCGACACGACCAGGATCAGACTAGTTGCATTCCAGCTAGAGGGTGAGGCCCAAGTATGGTGGAACTAGGCAAATACCTCTAGAGATCTAAAGGCAATGACTTGGGCAGAGTTCCATGATCTTTTTATGCGCAAGTATTTTTCGAATACTGCTCGTCACGCTAAGGCTCAGGAGTTCCTAGAGTTGAAGCAGGGGACTATGACCGTATTGGAGTATGTGGCTAGATTCACGGAGCTAGCCCGTTTTGCTGATGACTACGTGGCCATGGACATGGCCAAGGTCAGGAGATTCGAGAATGGGCTGAAGTTGTCCATTCGGGGCAGAATTGTAGGACTTCGCCTACAGGACATAGACTCCATGGTTGGGACAACCCTGACCTTACGAGAGAGATCGAGGATGCTTGCTGGGCGTCCAGGATCACGGGTGTGAAGTGGCAAGAGGAGGTCAAATCTGCTTCTAGTTCGGGGAAGAAGCCTAGGGCTTCTAGTTCACGAGGGTTCCAGGGCCGCGGCCATCCGGGCCAGTGACAAATTAGGGTTACCAGTCAGGCTAGGCAGATGGTGTGCTACCATTGCTAGCAGCCCGGACATATGAGGAGGGATTGCCCCCAGAGACAAGGATCTCAGGGTTTTGGGACAGTGCAGTCGCAGTCAGTGGTGGGACAGGAGAGGATACGGTATATTCCTTCACAGCCCAGTGTAGGCCGGAGGCCGATGTCGGTTTCGGGGCTACGGGATCCTCCGTTACCTGACGGGCGGAGAGACAGGTTATAAATTTGAGGCGGAGGGCGAGGCCCACAGGAAGGACATTAAGGGTTGAGCGTGTCATGCCCATCACACCATTAGGTACGAGTCGACGAGTTAGCCCCTAGTTATACAAGGAACATTTTTGCTATCTCGCCTATGGGCAAAAGTGTTATTTGATTCTAGTGTTTCGCATTCATTTATCGCTGCATCAGTTGTGATAGAGTTGGGCTTAGAGGTTGAGGCCTTGGAAGAGCCCTTGTATGTGAGTTCTCCCCTAAGGATTAAGGCGAGGATAGGGATGATATATCGTGGTTACGAGTTAGAGATCTCGACAATTCTACTCACAGTGGACCTAAGGGTCATGGACATGTCAAAGTTCGACATCATCCTAGGGATGGATTGGCTGACAGCTTACAGAGTCGTTATCGATTATGAGCATAGGAGGTTACCGCCTACACACAGGACGGTACTCGGGTTGTATTTCAGGGGGACAAGCATGATATTTTGCCCCAGACAGTGTACGAGTCCAGGTGTCATGAACAATTGGTGGGTTAGCTAGCAAGCCTTACCCTAGAGGACGAGGTGAGACCGAACTTAGATCTACCTCAAGTAGTTTGCGAGTATGAGGACGTTTTTCCGGATGAGATCACGAGGGGATTGCCTACGCGAAAGTTGTAGACTTATGTCGAGTTACACCACAGTATACGCCCATCTCTATGATAATAGGATGGCACTAGTTGAAATTCGCGGGAACTCGAGTCCGATAGTGAGTTATTGGACAAGGGGTCATTAGACCTAAGCGCTTTACTGTGAGACTCTCCATTTTGTTTGCGAGAAGAAGAAGGACAAGACCCTTCGACTGTGCATTGACTACAAGCAGTTGAACAGGGTTACGATCAAGAATCGGTACCCATTCTTGGGGATTGATGATTTGTTTGTCCGATTGAGGAGCGTGAGTCACTCGAATGAACCTTATGCTGGTTACCATCGGTGAGGTTAGGGAGACAGATATCCCTAAGACATCGTTTAGGATGCATTATGGGCATTTTGAGTTTACAGTGATGCTTTTTGGATTGACGAATGCGCCAGCGGAATTCATGGACCTCATGCATAGGGTATTCCAACCCTATCTAGATCAATTTGTCGTAGTCTTTGTGGATGACATTTTGATCTATTCCCAGTCAGAGTGGGAGGATGAGTATCACTTGAAGTTGTTTTGATTCAGTGAGACCATCAGGTTGTATGCTAAGTTAGTAGAGTGCGAGTTTGGCTTACGGTGAGATTTTTTAGGACACGTTGTGTCGGAGTGATTCATGCCACGGTAAGGTTGACGGAATCAACAAAATTTGTTTCCCTATGTTCACTCCTAACTGCTTAGTGGTATTCTTAACGATGTGATCCCCGAGGTCGAACACGGGGATGGGTTTTCATCCACGAATGATTAACATTTATGTTTGAAAATGGTGAGACTTTTGTTTGAATTTTGGTTGCATCAAAAGCAGGGGGGTTGGTTGTTCTTGAAATGCTTGAAGTGGCTTAAATTAAGGTGTGAAATGATAACCTTGAAGGCTTGGGTCACTAGCTTGATAAAATGGGGTTTTTAAGATGTCCTCGGGTTATTTCCTCGCATTAGGGCAAATGACATATAGTCAAAGCCAAAACCGGATCTTTGTTTAACTATAAAACCTAACTTACAGAACCACTCCCTATTTGAGCGATTAAATCTTAAGCATTCAATGTCCAGTCGGTTTGAAACCTGGCATTTAACCTCATTTCAATGTTTCGTAATGACATCTAAAGGATATGATTGCATCTACCATTAAAATGCCTTGAACCTAAAGCATGACAAGTATTGACTAAAAGGAAAGACATTAAATAGCATTAAACCCTAGTTTGGAAAGTTTGGAACCATAAATGCGAGTACTGTATCATTAAAAGCATGAGGACAACGCGAACCACCATGACCAGCTAGCAACCCTTCTCTTGAGGCTTTGAGGCTTGCTTGAAGCATCCTTGAGTTGTCATCCTCAAGGGTGTGTTTGCGTAGGGAAAATGAAGAAAGAGGATAGAGAAGAGAGCAAAATAAAACCTAAAAGCAAAGCTGCGGGAAAGCTTGCATAAAATGAAAAGTTAGGGTTACAAAGTTATAAGGTGGCTTATATAGCAAACCCAAATGTGTGAAATGGCAAAAATGCCTAAAATATGAAATTACAATAGGGACAAAATGGTAATTAATCAAACGTGGTGGTTGGAGTCAAAACATCAAAAACAGGGGATGGGATTTCCTTTATGCGGGAATTTCGCTAGCATAGCGAAAATTTCGCTAGCATGGCGAGAATTTGTCGCTTCTTAATTTAACCTAAGCGAAAATATGAGCATAGCGAAGTCAAAATTTTATTATGCGGTAATTTTCTCTAAGCTAGTGATTTAGTGAGTTTCGCTGGCTTAGCGAAAGAATAGTGCGCCAAAGAATTGCGATTGCGAATTTTTCGCTATGATTGTGAGTTTGCGATCCTTGAAATTTAGCAATGCATAAGCGAAATTCTGGTTTTCCTCCTGGCTGCTCGGCTTGCCCGCGCATCTTTCTTTTCATCAATTCCGCTACATTTCTTCATTTTGGGTGATGATATCCTTGTGAATCCCTCGACATTTAGCACCAACTCGACATCAAACTGAAGTTATTGGTTGAGGCTGCAAAACTTGCAAAATTACCAAAAAAGACAAACTCGAGGAAATGGATCGGTGGTGCTAAGTGGACCTTCACATGTCAATTGGCTCATTCATATGATTGAGTGCGCCAAAAGCACTCAAAACCTATCTTGAATAGGGCTCAAATACTTTTGGGCACTATTGGCTCCCCAAGCGAGCCTTTGCTGGTCCATGGCAATCTTGCAAAACAATAGGTATGCATGTGCTTTTACAGAAAGTGTATATTGTTCAAAAAGTGTGTGTACAGATAAGCTTTACCTTTAGTATGAACAATTTAGACCCTGAATGAAAACCGGCACGAAAGAACAAAAACCATATAAGAACAAGTTTTAGGGCAACATCGGTTCCAAGGAAGTCAACCTGAACTTCCACCAAAATCTAATTGTTCCTAAGGTAACCAGTTTGAGCCAATAAATTGCAAAGCTATTTCCTCACAACCACAAATTCTTGCCATGGCCTTAAAATGTTTGATAACTAAAAATGTCCAGGTTACACTTTCTTATTTCTTTCTTTGATTACATTGTAGGGTGCAATGCTAAAAACTCAACTTCATCAGAAATTCAGATTATGTAGGGTCCTTGGATGACTCCAGTGAGTGGGTTTAGGGCATCAAGCGAAAGGATCAAGCCGACCCACAAACTCTACGAGGCTTCGCCCCGGGACTTGAATGGCCGAGGAATTAAGCACCTCTGACTCAGCTAAATTTCGCTTCATCCACCGAGTGTGAACACGAGTCGATGACTCTGACAGTTAAGGTTTAGGGCATCGGGCTTTAAAGGCTTTAAGCCATATACCCTCGGATGGGTGTTCGGGTTTCAGAGCAAAGTGTCACGGCTTTTATTCTTCTTTTTCTTCTTTTCTTTTTCTTTTTGCTTTTTCTTTTCTTTTTCATTTGGAAGACTACATTGGTCTTCATTTACGGGTAACACAAACCTATTATGGGTCGTCAACAGATCTAAGGCCGGCTTTGCAAAGTGAAGAGAGGTATATAGCTTCTCAACCTATTGGTACAAACTGGTGTGCGGTGTGTGAATTAGGTAAAGGGAATATTCAGGTTGAATATCTTTTGGAACTTGATTGACGAAAACTAAATCATCGTGATTGTTCTATCATTAAGGTAACATCACCAGGGGCTTCAATTTTTAGAAATAAAGGCAAGTGGCTCCTGAAAATGTAAGTCTGAAAAATGACTTGCAAAGTGTAATAAATTGTAAATAATGCTATAAAGCTTTTGATATAGCTTAGTAGCTAATACGTACTTAATATGGCTAGTCGTAACAAAATTATCCTTTTACTATTGGCTAATACATGAACTCTATACAATCTATACAAAATGAGTAGGTAGTTATTAAAGTGAAAACAATACAAGCATGATAGAAGACACTCTAACTCTAACTTTTCCTCCATTAAAAGTATAAATATGCCTCATTGGATGGGAAAGGCTTGAGAAAGTGTGACCACCGGCTCTCGCGGTGGTGGTAGATGTCTTTGGTGGATCTGAAGGCTGGCTGCATTCTTTGCTAGCATGTCGATGAAATTCTTCTTTGTGGGCCCGATCTCGATGTGTAGGCTCATTGAGAGACCGAGGTGGCTCATGATACTAAGAAGCATCGTGGCGTGCTCTATAGTAGCCTCGAGCTCACGTGGCCGTGAAGTCCCGATGGCCTTTGTGTAGTAGCAAGCGGGCAGAACTGACATCAATACTGACAACAAAGCTCACCTCAGACTAACATGAACATGCTCACGGGCCCATTCAGCGTATGAAGAGTAGGCGGTGTCGGCGAGGCTGAGGCGGAAAGGAGGGTGGAGGTAAGGCCAGAAGGAGATAAATAAGGAGCTGAACCACTCTGCCTGCCTCCGCCTCAGGGCAGGGATCCTCTCTCGGGGTCTCTATTTACCTCGTCGGTACCTCATCACGATCTTCTTTGCTGGAGGAACAAAAGAGATCGGCATGGTCGAGGATCGCTGCCGCATAGGACTGAGTCACATCGATCCCACACTCTCTGATGTGGCTCATGGGAACCCCGGATGCTCAGACCTGGCTCGACAATCGGCGGCATCAACAATGGTAAACCCTCGGCTCGAACCGGGGCGCGGTGGACCTTATCCTCGAAGTACGGAGAGTCATAACGAAGCTGAGAGGGGCGAGACCGAATCCCTACGAGATCCGGTGGGGCCTCGAGTATGGCTCCTCACACTTTTGAGCATCAATCTGCAAAGGGAACAACGGTCCAGGTGGGTGGTCCACAAAAGAGCATCGGCGGAAGTTGCCTCCCCCAGTACGGGTCCCATGGTATCTCTGGCGAGACGACGGACCATCTCCCTACGTGATGGTGTGGCCAATCGATACTCCTCGAGGAATTAGCCGGCTCTGTATTGTGCGGGCCAAATAGGCTTAAATGTCACTTGGCTCGGGAGTACTCGGGATGATCGTCGATGGTGAATCGGGCTCAGTGATTTCGACTCCACAGGAAGTCGTAATTGGTAAAGCGAGAGCCTGCAGGATAATAAAGCGTCGCGGTGTCATAAATGGCGACGGGGAGTCTTGCGTGATCGGCCTCATCGAGTCTACGAGCCGTGGTGACGGTCATCTTTGGCACATCAGTAATATGTTTCCCATTGAAGTCTCATCGTGTAAGTTACATTCCCCGAATCGGGGTCCCGAGTGTGTGGAAGCCTGATCCTCGAGGCTGGTGAAAGCTGGGGCGATGAGCTCTCCTCAGTGGGAAGGTGTGCGTTAGAGGCCCAGATGTCGGGGACCCGAAACGATGTCCCGACCGGCTTGGATGGGGCCCTCTGCGTGAATCTCGAGGGCCACTTAGGGAAGGGGCGAGGTCCATTCCTCGTCACGATGTCGCCGGAATCTGGGAACCGGGTGTGCAGGCCATGCCGAGGTACGTAACCACGTATGTAGATCAGAGATGGACAGGCGACCCGAAAGTCTGGGTCCTCCGTCTCGAGTCTTGAATCGACCTAGGCTATAAGCGAGAACCACCCCCGTCTGAGGACCAAATTTGTGGTCTAAGAATCTGCGAGGGGCGAACGGAGGCTCGAACCTGCGGCTATGAAGGCGGTGTCTTTGCGTGCACACCTGTTTGGACAAAAGGCTTCGGCTGTGGGGTGTGGCGAGCGTGATGGGGGCGAGGAAAGGGCCACTGCGATCTTGTACTTATTCTTTGGGACCGGCGACGGTGATGGGAGTGAAGCTAGCTGGGGGCGCGGCATTGGGGTGAAAGTCTTGGGCTGGCCTGAACCCGGTCTAAACTATGTGGTTCTTTGAAGATGCGGATGCGGGGCACGGCTAGGAGTGAGTCGGTTGTGCGCACGCCTGTTGTGGTGGGCCAGGGGCTCGGCGGCGGCTGGCCCGGTGGAGGCGCGTGGACTCAGGCACCTGAGTCGAGCACCGGGTCATAGAACTGGCGGTGGTGGAGGAGAGCTGAGATCCGCCACAGACGACGGGGCCGGGCCAGTAAGGGCTCACGAGTAGAGGAGCTGGACTTTCGGGCTGGCGGGCGGCTCAACTGCGGGAACTCGGAGGATGTGAAAGCGTGGAATGAAATGGCAGGGCCACTTTATAAAACGGTTTGGAGTAGCTTGAAGTGTCCGGAAGCCCAGAAACCCTTGTGTGCTTAATTTCGCTATTATAGAAATTCTTGCCCTAAACCAAATTCCATCTGCTGATTAAAAATAAAAATTTGATTCAGGTAGTTTGAAATAAAATAAAAAGCAGTAAAAATAATTATTTCAAAATAAACCTAAAAGTAAAAATGAAATAAAATTAAAATAAGATTACTAAAAGTTGCAATTTTTATATTTAGCTAAAATTAAGGTAAAGAAATTTACTAAAAATAAAACAAACTGAAAATTGAACAAAATAACTAGAAACCAAAATATTTGAGCTGCAGTTTGGCCTTTGTGAAGACCAAGCGTGTTAATTCTAGTAGAGGCATTAAGGAATCAAACAATATTTGTATCTATATTCTCTGCTTGTTGGTCAAGCTCTTGCCGGTATCGCGATCTAGGGTGAACAGGGGATGGGTTTTCTTCGTACAATTGATTTAAATTGGAGTCGAAAATGGTGAATTAAATTTGGATTTTCAGGTTTGGTTAAGACAGTGAGGTTTTGGGGTTTAAAGCGAAAATAAAATATGAAGAAAAATAAGAAAAAGAACTCCTTGAAGTCTCGAACTGCAGGTTAGGATTTATAGAACTGGCAACCAGCATGTCCTCGGGTCTTTTTCCCTCGCGGTTGGGGAGCATGACATATAGTCATTCTCGAGCAGGATCTTCATTTAACTTTAAAGCTAAACCCTGTAGTTTTCTCTTTTGAAACATAGCATTTAAATGGGCATAAATGTCCACAGCGATTAGAAAACACATCATCAAGAAACCCTACTCCCACGATAACTAGCGGGAGGCAATAAGCGAGCCTCGATGGATCTAATGAAAGTATCCATTGAACCCCGAAAAAAAAACTTGCAAATACACATTAAAAGAGGCATGCTTAAGAGATTGCAACACAAGTGAGCGGGAACTTAAACGACCCAATGCGTGCGTTAAGCCTGAGAGGACCGTGCGTTGCCTCCAAACCCTAGCCGACAACCCTCCTGCTTCAGGGAAGAGGCCTAGCAGCCATCCTACGAGTTGTCATCCTCGGAGGTGTTTGTGTAGGAAAGGAAAGAAAAATGAAAAACATAAAAGCAGGAGAAGCAGACCCTGAAAATTTTATTCACAATGAAAAATTGTCCTCTCAAAGTGTATACAAATAAACATATAGCGCCACGGACCAAGTGAAATACCATACGTCAAACATAAGTGATTACAATGAGGGTAGAAAGGAGAAAAAACCAAAAGCTTGTAACAAAAGAACAAAAGCTGGCTACTTGGACGGGAGAAAAACTAGAAGTCTTTGGAGAGGAGCAGTGCGTAGGAAGGAGGAAATTTGGGAACGGTGCTCGCGAGGAATGTTTTCTGCGGTGGTGTTTTCTTCACATTTGCTCTTCTTTCCTTGATCTTTGATTTGAAATCTTGAGTTTAGTAAATTCTTCGTGCTTGGATCGGCTAAACAATTTCGGCATAAGTAGGTCATAAAGCGCAAAATTTGCCACAAATACGTCGATAAAATAGTAGGGACCTAAATGTGTCGGGTTAATTAGAATGATTAGTACACAAAATCACTCAAAACTATAATAAATAGGGTTCAATAGCACTTTTGAACTGTAATCACACCCAAACCTACATTGCTAGTCCTTAGCAATGAAAGAAAGAAAAGAAAGAGAACATATACAAAATGATAACAAAATAACGTTCACAAAAATTATAATTCAAAAGGTTGTGAATGAGTAATGCTAATACACAAGTGAGAATCATCAAAACCTATTGACTAACCATCTCGAGAGAATGAATGCCATACAAAAGGAATTGAGTATCAAATGAGCTTGTAGCATTAGCTCAACGGGAACTTCCACGAAAATCAAGTGTTTATTTGATTAGCTCTCAACAATAAAGCATCCAAGCCTCTCCCCATTTAGCTACTACCGACCTAGCATGCTAACCAACCTAAATAGTCGGGACCCACCTCTTATTCCACAATTCTTTTGCGTTGTAGGGTGCAATGTTGAGGTGACCTCGCAAATTCATATGGCAGGGATCTCTGGAAGGCTCCCCCGACCAATTAGGGTTTAGGGCATCAAGCCAAAGGATCAAGCTGACCACAAACTCTTTTGGGTTTCACCGGACTTGAATGATTTGAGACTCCAGCACCCTACAAACTTGCTCGCTCCACCCATCCACCGTGTAGCGAGCTTTAAGTCGGTGACTCCCGACCGGTGAAGGTTTAGGGCAGGGTTTAAAACTTCGCCATACCCCTCGGACCGTGCTCGGGTTTCAAGGCAAAGCGTTGCAATTTTTATTCTTTTTCTTTTCTTTTTCTTTTCTTTTCGAAGACGCATTGGCCTTCTTTCCACAGGGGTCCTTAACCTATTAAAGGCGGTCAATGAAACTAGGGTAGGTTATGCAAAGTAAAGGAGGTTGCGCAGTTTTTCAGCCTATCATTGAAACCTAATGTGCTCTGTGTGTGGTTAGCTAAAGGTGGAAAAAAAATGTCGAAATCAATAAGAATTCAACTAATCATTCACTGACGAGCATGGGACAATCTAGCATCAATAGAATTGGACCAATTTTAAATTTTCCAACAACGAGTTAGGCAAAACCACGAAAAATTTGATTGCAAAATGGGTCCGGATTTTGAAAAAGTAAAGTTGTATGGTATAAACGACTTTATAGAAAGGGAACCAATGAGTGCGAGCATCCATGAAATGGGCACCTGAAATAATAACAAAACGTAAATACAAAAGACACTTCCTTTGCTAACTCTCCCCCCCAGCCCAGCGAGCATCTCGGTGCTAAGTAAATGGGGCTCGGATTAGAAAATTAGAGAAGGAAGTGTTACCTCCTTGATGAGATGTGATCCATTTACGGATAGGGAAGCCGCAATCTTTCCATCGACACCTTATTCACTCAGGTTTAGGCTTCAAATAAATGTGAGTTAAGAGAGAAGAAAAGAGGGAGGAAAAAAGTGACCGGTTAGGTATTTTAAAATTACACTTTCATAATAATCTCAAAAATATTCTTTGTGGCCATGTTGGATTCTACACTCTCGAAGCTTTCCAACGATGCTAAGAGCACTTTAAAAACGAGTTCGGATGAAAAAGTTATGAAGCGGCAAAATTGAAGGTCAAAGTGGGGCCCATAGCGAAAATTTTTTATTAAGCTAGCGAGAATTCGCTAGCTTAGCAAAGATTATTTATGGCCCGCTATGTTTGCGAAATTTTCGCTATGTCTAATAGCGAGAATTTTTTATTTTGTATTTTTTTGAAAAATCAAATAAAATAAATAATAAATAAAAATAAAAATAAAAATAAAACTTAGACAAGTTTTTTTATATAACAAAAAAATATTTTTTTATTTATTTTTTTAGAGACAAAAAATTTTTTTATATAAAAGAAAAAGAAAAATAAAATATAAATAATTTTTTTTTGAAAATAAAAAAATATATATAAAAAAAAACAAACATTTTTTTTTACTTACATTCTTGTACTATTTTGTCTTTCCTTGGTTGCTTGTTGCTAACCCATCAATTTAGCTAGCTAGCGAAAATTGTGATTCGCGCTGCGAAATTCGCAATGGTTCGCGAATTCGCTATCATTGCGAAAGGATTTCGCTATGCCATAAGCGAGTACTTCTTGCTCTGCTCTTACATTCCGACCTTCCAAAATTGCTTAAAATGCAAAAATTAACACAAGAAAAATTAGGAAAAAATTGCGAGAAAAGCAAAAATTTAATTTAAAACATAAATTAACTAAAAATTAGAATCTATAAAGAAAATTATAGAAATCAAAATACAAAATACGATAAAATAAAAATAAAACAGAAAAATTAAAACAAAAAGTGGGGGGTAGTGCTTTGAACCCTCCTTGGGCCTTTGGAGGCTGCTGGAGTTGCGGGCTGAAATCAGGGTTGGTGGCTGATTCGAGCTAGGCACCGAAACAACCCTTTGTGCCATGCGATGTGACGGTTGCCATTGTTTTTATGTAGTGGCGAGTTACGTACAAAGGCCACTAATCTATTGAAGTTTTGCATGGTGGCGATGGGTTGGACTTAGCCTTGGGAGACGAAGTCTTTGCGGGTTTTGGGTTTCTTCTTGGTGTTGTGATTTGTACAGCAATGGGTTATGGAGTGGCTTTGGGCGGTGGTACTAGGATTCGGTTTCATGGGGGTGGTTGGAGGGTAAGCTTTTTGTGGTTTCCCACGCCTCTGTTCCTTGCCTCCTCAGACGACAATGCAATGATTTCTTCTTGGTTCTCCCTTGGAAAAACAACATCACACATATCTGAGGATTCAGCTAATCCTTTAGATAATTCAATAAAATCCTCTATAAGCCCCTGGTGTGGTTGTTGTTCACATTGCTCCTCTGCCATTATGTCGATCTGACACCATCATACAGTTTTCTTCTCTTGATGGCGATTGGTGAGCTTTGAGATGGATTCTGAGGATGTCGATTTTTTATCAATTTCACTTTGGGAACCCATCGATTTCTTGTTCGAGGGAGCTCTCTTGTGTCGGTTTCTGGTCACTTCGGACGAGTCAACGCCCTTTGCTCCTGTAAGAAGTATCCACTTGGCACGCCCAAGTTCGGGATGGCTTGTTCAATAGGGGATGGGGTTGTGGTTCTATTTCTTGAAGTGGGGGCATATGGAGGTTCGGGAGGTGAATATTGTGGAGTCTTAGTTCCCATAGGGAATTTGTGTGATTCCCCCAGCTATGGTTGTAAGCACCATGGTGAACTCATCCATTGGTTTCTATAGTCCCTATGGACATTGTATGTGCTCTAGAGGTTCTCACGGGGTACTCATTTGTATTGTTCTCCCTCTTCCATTTAGTCCACCAAATTAAACTAGTGAAAATGTAATCCTGCCCGATTATAAATATAGCTGCAAAAACAATCATACGGTAGTGTTTTTTTATGAAATGAAAAGAAAATAAAAAAAATGACAATGAAATATAAAGAAATTCACCAAACTTGAGTGAGGATCACAAGTGTTCCCACGACTTCGTCAAATGCACTTGGGCACCATCCGACAGCAGCGCCATTTGATTCGTGCCGGTAAGGATCCGAAATCACTTGATATTTGTATCTGTATTCCTCTTCTCTTTGCCGTAGTCAAGCTCTTGTAGTATGAGGTCTAGGGTCTAACACACAGGGGATGGGTTTCTAGCCATTTCAAATTGATTTAAATTAGGTCGAAAATGGTGAATTAAATTTGGATTTTCGGGTTTTGGGTTAAAAAACGGTGAGGTTTGGGGTTTTAAAGCGAAAATAAAATGAAGAAAAAATAAGAAAGAACCATGAAGTCTCGAGACCCTTTGGGTTGGATTATAGAACCTTAGTGACATGTCCTCGGGTCTTTTTCCTGCAGTTGGGGAGCATGACATATGTCATTTCCGACCGGATCTTCATTCTTTAAAAACTAAACCTATGATTTTCTCTTTTGAAACATAGCATTTAAATGGGCATAAATGTCCACACAGCGGTGAAAACACATCTCAAAAACCACCTCCCACGATAACTTCTTGAGGAGACAACTAACGAGCCTCAATGGATCTAATGAAAGTATCCATTGAACCAAAAAAGCTTGCCAAATACACATTAAAGGCATGCTTAGAGATTTTAACTTTAAGTAGAGAAGCGGAACTTAAACAACCAAAAATAGTGTGCGTTAAGCAGAGGGCCAGGTCGTTACCTCAGACCCCAGCCAGCAACCCTCCTCTTCCAAGGGGGAAGAGGCCTAGCCAGCCATCCTCTGAGTTGTCATCCTCGGAGTGTTTGAGTGTGAAAGGGAGAAAATGAAAAACAGAAAAACCGGAGAATGGAGCCCTAATTTTATTTACAGCAAAAAAAAAAATCGTCCTCTCAAAAGTGTATACAAATGGCTTATATAGCCTTACAGACCAAGTGAAATACCATACAATCCAAACATAGAGGTGATTTACAAACGAGGGTAGAAAGGAGAGAAAAACCAAGCGTAACAAAAAGAACAAAGCGATGCGTGGGAAAGCTGGGGTCTTGGCGGAGGAGCGGTGCGGGAAGGAGGGGCTAGGAACGATTGCTTCGCGAGGAATGTTTTTTCTGCGTGGTGTTTTCTTCATTTGCTCTTCTTTCCTTTTGATCTTTGATTTGAAATGCTGAGTTTGACTAGAATTCTTCGTGCTTGGATCGACTCAACAATTTTGGCATAATTAGGTCGCAAAAACTGCAAAATTTGCCATAAAATGCGATCAATAAAATAGTAGGGACCTAAATGTGCAAATCGGGTTAATTAGAATGATTAGTACACAAAAAATCCCACTCCAAAACCTATAATAAATAGGGTTCAAATAGCACTTTTGGGCCTTGTCCTGAAACCGGCCAATTTCACTGGTTCATTCATGGGGGATCAAAGAGGAGGAGCTCCTTGACCCCTGCAGTGATGTGTGCTGCAGCCTTCATGCTTGGGTCCTTTGTGTTGAACTTCCCTTCACTAGGTGATGCTGGGCTGATCATTCGCTCTGCAAGAGTAACTGATGCAGCCAATTCTCCACCAATTGTTTCATTTTTCTGCACCAATTTCACCTGCAGTGAGTGAGCTTTTGGTCCCCCTTCACTTGGACAGGTGAAGCGGACTTCCCCTCGAGGATCCTTGCATGTGTCTTACGCAGCTTGTGCTTGTTACTCAAGTGGAAAATATTGAGCTCCAATGTCATGTTGCCAAATGTGGTGCATGACTCCATTAAGAAGCGATTGATTGTCGCATTGGAGTGGCCAAAAATGGTCTTCAGGATAATTGGCACAGATTGAACTACGCTGTGGTTGAGTATCGAAGCACTACAAGTCCCTCTTGGGTAGTAGAATTTGTCTACCTTTACAGACATCTCAACTATTCCCTTAGGAATTTTCAGCGTCCGATCGACCCGATGACAAAGTGATGTTGGTAGGTTTGAGCTCCCCCAACCTAGCTGCCTTACCTTTGAGTATGGCGATGAGTTTACAACGGCTGAATCTGCGATTAACTGTTTATCTGAGTGATGTTGGCTGGTGTGGGATCTGGATCATGTATTTATTTGGGGTCTTGCTGCGGATTATACTTGACTTGCTCGATTAAGAAGGCTTTCTTCCCGATGCACAGCCACTTTCTTATTTGTGCCGCAGGTCATGAAACTTTTCATAGGTTGGGACTTTGCTTAATCATGTCGAAGGTGGAATGTTTACCTTCGCATAGCACCTCCCAAATTTAACTTGGTTTGGGATTTTTCTTGCCTCGTAGTGCTTGGGGAAATGGAGAGACATGCTTTTCTTCAACTGGATCTTCAGCGATTAATACCCTTTCGAGGCTCGCTTCCTTTTCCTTGCATGTTTCTTCGGTAGTTATGGGCCTTTGGTTGCTACATCTCTTTCCACTTCTCGGAGTGATGATAGCTTTCGCTTCATCCATCCTGATTCTTGGATGAACCTACCTCATGGACTCCTTTTGGATTTGGCAATGTTTGGAAAGGAACCTTCCTCTCTCAATACCTCCAACGGGTTGTTGATCTTTGTGATTGAATGCATGGGTTATCGATTTTACGTTAAGGTTGCTCTCAAGCCCATCTATTCTTTTGTTCAGTGTACTTTCTACAGTGTCAATTCTTTGTGCCAATTGTACGTTGATCCCCTTTGTTCTTCACAAAATTGCTACCACCTTGCTGAAATTCAATATAGCTTGTTCAACGGGGAAGAGGATGATGATGATGAATTTTTTGCATGGTTGGGATGAGAAATTAAAGCGCCCGGTGATTTTTGCCGAGGGAGTGCCACACCTCAGAGGCGAGGGGGTTAGCGAAAGTTCGGAGATTGGGGTGATTCTTCCCATTGGAATTGTACGTATTATCGTATAGGGCATTAGGTTGTGGCTTGTATTGGCCCATGGCATTAGCATGCTCTGACATCAAATCCTTTACTGAGGGGGCATTCGGATAGTGTTCCCCTGGATGGACAGTGGGCTGACAATTGATGCATGGGTTGGCTTGTGCGGTGTTACTAGGTCCCATTTGCACGCACTTCATGGAGCCTTTTTCCTTCCAGTTCTTCCATCTTCCTAGCTAGGGTTGATATTCTTTCTTTCATTTCCATATCTTCGGAAAGTGAATAAATGCCTCCCCTTTGGTGGGTCGAAGGCTTCATTCTTTCAACTTCCCTTGGATTCGGTTCATCCCAAGCCTTGGAAGTTTCAATACATAATTGAAATCCATGGCTTCATTTGGATTTTTTGCTCAAAAATCACCTCCACACATGGCTAGCGGTTGCTTCATGGCGAAGGGCACCATTATAGGAAATGATTCACTAGCATCATGTATCAAAACCATGGTGTGGACATGCATTGATGGTCTCCATGAACCTCCCAACACTGATAGAATTTCTCATTGTCATAGGCAGTAAGTGTAGATTTGTCTCTTCAAGCATTTGTCTTGGTTATCTTGAAGAATTTCTTCAAAAATTCGACTTGAAGATCGGCCCGATTTCTGTCGTTCACCGACCTCGATGAATTAGGCCATATTTTGGCTTTGTCCTTGAGGGTTGGGGAATGCCTTCAACTTCCAACAATTCCATGCTCGGTTATACCCTCCTTAAGTTACGCATACTTCCTCAAAATCCCGGTATGTGTGAATATGGATTTTCATTTCCATACCATGAAATGTGGGAAGCGGGGAACTAGATAGAGGTCTCCTTTGCTACATCCTCGGCGGGAGGTATGATGCGGAAGAGCACTAACTCTAGGAGGGTGTATGTGATCCCTCATCAGCACGTAAGGAATTGTTGGATTCATAGGGGTGCTTGTTGACTTTCAACATTTCCTCGGGTAGAGGATCCATTTGGTCCTTTGTGCTGCGATTTCTGACCTTGCTCAAGTAGTGCACTCACTCTTTGCAATCTACACGATATCCCTCTATCTGATCTTTATAAACACACAGTACACAAAATGACACAAAGCAAAGAGCACTAACAAAACTTGCCAATGGATCAGTGTTAGCTAGAACAAAAATTAGCGACTATAAGATCTGAAAAAACGGTCTGATGCTTCAAGTGAAGAAAACTTGCGATTCAGTAAGTAAGTCAAAAAGGATTTTAAAAGGTCATAACTTACTTATAATGTGGATTACAGTGCATATCAACTCATCATCTGTAGTTTAGCACCATCCCAGGAAAGCAGGCGCCATTTGATTCGTACAGGTTGGGTGATCGGAATCAACAAAATTTGTTTCCCTATGTTCCTCTTTCTTTGCCGTGGTCGAAGCTCACTGCCCGGTATAAGCGATCTGGTCGAACACGTGGATGGGTTTTCATCCCACGAATGATTCACATTTATGTTTGAAAATGGTGAGACTTTTGTTTGAATTTTTGGATTTGCATAAAAAACAAGGGAGTTGGTTGTTTATTGAGTAACTGAAGTGGCTTAAATTAAGGTGTGAAATGATAACCTTGAAGGCTTGGGTCACTAGCTTGATAAAATGGGGTTTTTAAGATGTCCTCGGGTTATTTCCTCGCATTAGGACAAATGACATTTAGTC
Source organism: Tetrastigma voinierianum (assembly GCA_016808115.1). NCBI lineage: Eukaryota > Viridiplantae > Streptophyta > Magnoliopsida > Vitales > Vitaceae > Tetrastigma > Tetrastigma voinierianum. The sequence goes on along the minus strand of JAEQBH010002328.1, from coordinate 151,115 downwards.
AAAGCCAAAACCGGATCTTTGTTTAACTATAAAACCTAACCCTAGAACCACTCCTATTTGAGCCTAATTAAATACTAAGCATTCAATGTCCCAGTCAGTTTGAAACCCTATCATTTAACCTCATTTCAATGGCTCGTAAATGACATCTAAAGGATATCAGTGCATCTACCATTAAGAATGCGAACCACTAAAGCTATGACAAGTGACGAAGGAAAGAAGACATTAAATAGCATTAAACCCTAGTTTTGGAAAGTTTGGAAGCATAAATGCGTACTGTATCATTAAAAGCATGAGGACCTTTGCCCGAGCCACCAACAACCAAGCTAGCAACCCTCCTCTTGAGGCTTTGAGGAACATGGCGTCATGAGTTGTCATCCTCGAGGGTGTGTTGTTTGACGTCGGAAAATGAGAGAAAGAGGAGAGAGAAAGAGAAACAAAAATAAAACCTAAAAGCAAAGGCTGGAAAGCTTGCATAAAATGAAAAGTTAGGGTTACAAAGTTATAAGGTGAGAAGCTATATAGCAAACCCAAATGTGTGAAATGGAAAAAATGCCTAAAATATGAAATTACAATAGGGACAAAATGGTAATTAATCAAAAGCGTGAGTCGTTTAAGAATTCGAAACATAAAAACACAGGATGGGATTTCGGTATGCGGGGAATTTACGGCTAGCATAGCGAAAATTTAAGCTAAACTAGCGAAATTTATTAACCTAAGCGAAAATATAAGGCATAGCGAAATTCAAAATTTTCGCTATGCACAGTAATTTTCGCTAAGCTAGTGAAATTTCGCTAGCTTAGCGAAAATTCGTGCATAGCCAAAATTTCGCTAAGATTGCGAAATTTTGCAATCCTCTGAAATTTTCGCAATCATAAACGAAATTCACGGATTTGCACCTCCCTCTGTTTGCTCCGGCTTTGCCAGCTGCGTCTTCTTTTATCAATTCACTTCACATTTCTTCATTTTTGGGTGATGATATCATGATCTCGGCATTTGCTTTGACTCGACATCAAACTTGAGTGTTGGTTGAGGCTCGCAAAAATTTGCAAAATTACCAAAAAACAAACTTCGAAATGGGATCGGTGGTACTAAGTGGACTTCACATGTCCATTGGCTCAATTCATATAGTTAGTACAAAAGCACCAAAAACCTATCTTGAATAGAGACTGAAATAGCACTTTTGGGCACTAATCGGTCGATATCTGGCGTGTCGAGTAGACCCCGAGAGAGGTCGGGGTCGTGATGACTTAGGAGGGCGAGTGGTCTTGAGAGATACGCGAGTTTCTTAGGATTAATTTGGGTACTATAGGAGTTCATTGAGGATTTCTCGATTAGGCTTTATGTGAGATTGACCCGGAAGAGGGGTCGAGTTTGATTGGGATGGCCGTCTGCGAGAGCATTCGAAGTGAAGGAGACTTACTACTGCTCCTATCTTATTAGTCACGTGAGGACGAGGAATTTACCGGTGTATTATGATGCCTCGGTACGGATTAGGATGTGTTTTGATCTGTCAGGAGGGTAGTAACCATGGTTCTGTTAGTTGAAGAATCATGAGAAAAATTACCCCACACACGACATGGAGTTGGCAACCGTAGTCTTCGCCTTGAAGATTGGCACCACTATTTATATGGTGAGCAGTTCGAGATGTACTCAGACCACAAAAGTCTTAAGTATATTTTCATGCAGCGGGACCTTAATATGAGGCAACACAGATGGATAGAGTTCCTAGAGGATTATGACTTCATTTTGCATTACCATCCTGGTAAGGCAAATGTGGTGGCTGATGCACTCAGTCGGAAGTCACAGGGAGCATTGGCTAGTATATCTTACCGGGAGTGGAGGATTCAGGGGCAGGTGGGATGGAGTTTGAAATTTCTGATGCAGTGGCCGGACTCGGGGTGCGTTGGGGAGTTTAGTAGCTACACAGTCTACATTGAGTCAGTGATTGAGTCAGAGACGAACGCGGAGGAATGTCTCCATGTCGGGGATCGAATCTGGTCGGTGCAATTGAAGAGGAATTTGGGCCGATCCCACCGCGGATAGTGATGCTTGATATAAAGGATGGGTAGTGGTTCCCCAGTTGACCTATTTGAGAGAGGAGATTCTCAAGGTGTTTCACTGCTCTCGATTTACTGTGCATCCAGGTGGCACGAAGATGTATTAGGATCTTCGTCGCTAGTACTACCGGAGTGATTAGTGCCCAAAAAGTGCTATTTTGAACCCTATATTAGATAGGTTTTGAGTGCTTTTTGCGCACTAATCATGTCATTTATGCCAATTGAAGTGTTCAAGTCTTCTTAGTTTCACTTATGCCGTTTAGAGGTTATTTGTGGTTGTTTTGCAGGTTTTTGCGTACTTTGGGAGTTCAATATCGAGACATATGATGAATCATGAATCTCGAACCCAGTGCAAACCATCAAGCGGATAAAATCAAAAGAAAGAATGAAGGCAAAGTGATGAAATCAATGCAGAAAGAGGAGCATTAGGCAAAGCGTGAAGAATCGATATTCCGGGAATTTCGCTAAGATTGCGAAAATTATTTGAGTTAACGAAATTCCTTGACCTTAAGCGAAAATTTATGACCTTAAATTTTACATTTTCGCTACTCACAAGAATTTCGCTAAGCTAGCGAAATTTCACTAGCTAGCGAAATTGCCACTGCCTAGAGAAAATTCTTGATTTCGCTATCTCTTGGTGATTTCGCGCTACTGCGAAATTTTTAAATGCGAAATTTTTCCATTTGCCTAGCGAAATTGTATGCCTTGCGAGGTCTTGCCTTGTCACACTTTGTAATTAATCTGGCCAGACTTCAATTTTGGTGTATTACTCCTTGTCCACTAAATTTAGCCAAAATGTTAGGCTTTATGGTATTTTCATACATTGGGCAATATATAAGCCTCCCATTTTGTAACCACTAAGTAACAAATTGAGGAAATGATTTTGCAAGTTTTATTTTTGTAAATATCTTTCGTAGCTTTAGTTAGGGTTTTGCTTTTCTCTCTTCTCTCTCCTCTTTCCCTTATTTTCTTGGGCGCGAGAGCACCTCTTGAGGATGGCGGCTCAAGAAGATGGCAGAAATTAACCTCTTTCTTCAAAAAGGAAGGAAGCTAGCTTGGTGGTGAACATATACATGTTGTCATCTTGTGTTAAAAAGGATTACGAGTCTTGTATTTATATTCTATCTTCTCAAAATATGGTTGAATAGCATTGAATGTTAGTGATTTGTAATACTTACCATGCTTTAGGATACGGTGTATACTTATTGCTAGATGCCTTGTGGTTTTTGGAGAAATGGTCTTTACGAACCTTGCGAAATGATGTTTATGTTAGGGTTTCAAGGCAGCTAGATACATGTTATATATGTTAACTCAAACGGGGACTGATTTTAAGGTGAGTTTGCTAGTTAAACGCCGATCCGGTAACAGACTATGAGTTGCTGTCATACTTGGCGGATCGCTGAGACATGTTGCTAAGTTACGAGTTAGTGACTGGAAATCTTCAAAGTTAACTTTTTCACACTTCAGACTTTTAGTTTTACAGTTAATCGGTTTTCAAAAACTCATTACCTTTGTTTTGAAACAAAATCAAAAGTCCAAATAGAAAGCCTTGCAGCACACTTATGCCGTCATTCTTAGGATGAAAACCCATCCAGGTGTTCGGCCACCAGACCCATATCACTGCGGTAGCGATACAGGGTAGGAAGAAACAGGTATATAAATATTGTTGATTCATTTCGACCCTACGTAGCACACGAATCAAATGGCAGATTCTTGGGGGATGGTGCGAGCTACTAATGATAGGTTGAAGTGTACTTGTGATCTGACATCACAAGTGAAGGTAACCTTTTTGCAACCCTTTTTGAATCAGTTCTTTGTAGCGCAGAGTGTTCATCACCTGCGATGTGCTCTTATTTTTTTTTTATAATCAGTTTTTATTTTAGCTAACAATAACCCTTTTTGCAAGTTTGTTTGTGCTCTTTGTTGTCTCTACAATTTTGTAACAGGTTTTTATGCAACAGTGGGATAGAGACACATCGGGTGAGCTACATAGAATCGATTACCTGACTTGACCCAGCGGTGAAGTTAGTGTACACCGACTACCATGGATCCCTTGCCTAAGAGCAATGAGTCGACGGTACCCCATGAATCCAAGTTTGCCTATAGAACCATGAGGATCTGCATCCACCCTCTAGAGTTAGTGCCCCCTCTTGCATCATACCTCTATGCTGAAGATGTATGATGAGGCCTTACTTAATACCCACCTCCCCCACATATCATGGTATGGAAAATGAAAATCCATACACTCATATTAGGGATTTGAGGAAATTGTACTACCTTTAAGGAAGGAATGATGGACATGGTTGCTTAAGTAGCATTTCACTTGACCACTAAGGCAAGATTTGGCTCCAACTCATTGAGACGAGAACCATTAGAAATTGAAATTTGAGTTGCGGCGAATTCTGAAGAAGTTCTTTAGTGCTCATAAGACTAATAATTTGAAGAGACAAATTTATACCTTTGCAGCTCAAGATGGTGAGAGGTTTTATCAGTGTTGGGAGAGATTTATGGAGACCATCAGTGCGTACTTATCATGGGTTTGATACATGGATCTTTGGTAAACCATTTCTATGGTGGCATGTCTCTGCCGTGGCTGACTTTTGAAGCCATGTGGAGGAGACTTTCTAAGTAAGCATCCTGACGAAGCCATGGATTTTTTAAATTATGTGGCTGAAACTTCTAAGGGTTGGGATGAGCCAAACCCTAGGGAAATGGAAACAATGAGACCTTCAGCCAACCCTAGGGGAGGGATTTATACAGCACTTGGAGGATATAGAAATGAAGCTAGGATTTCAGCCTTAGCTGGGAAAGTGGAGGAGCTTGGAAGGAAAAAGGCTCCCATGAAGTTCATGCGGTGTCAAATCCTGCACACACCAATCTTTGCACTAATTATCAATCCCCTGTACATCCAGTAGAACAGTGTCCTATGGCCCCTACAGTGAAGGATTTGATGTGGAATGTGCGAATACGTAGGTGATACCTGAAGCCACCCTGACTGATACTCCATGGTAGCCTACAATTCCAATTGGAGGAATCACCACCCCAACCTCTCATGGAGATTGACCCCACCTTGCATGCCCCGGTGCCAAAAACCACGGTTGTTCCCGATCTCAACCGACCACCACCGTCCTCGTCTCATTAGGCGAGCCGTATTGAATTTGAGTAAAGTGGTAGAAGCGACTTTGTTGAGGAACAAAAAGATCAATGTCTGGCCTGAAAAGGTTGATCTTGTTGAGAATCTGAGATAAGAGAATAGATGGGCTTGAGGCAATCAAACCAAAAAATTGACAACCTACGGTGATGATCACGAGATCGACGAGTTCTTTGGAAGTGCAAGAAGGAGGAAGGTTCCCTTCCCCGAAGCGGTGCAAACCCGAGGGAATCCGGCGAGTGGGATCATCCGACAATTCGAGGAATGGATGAGGTAGAGGCTATAATCACCACGAGAAGTGGAAAGAGGTTGATCATTTTGTACGAAGCACATTTGAAGAATCGGCGTTGAGAAAGTGCGGTCGAGCATATTCTCTAAGGAGGATTCAATGAAATCGCATACCCTCCATTTCCATGACACTTAGAGAGTGAAGAAGGCATCTCGACAAGAGCATTTTAGAGGTCTTAAGGCAAGTGAAGGTTAACATATACATTGGACATAATCAAGCAAATTTTGCTTATGCAAGGAATTTTGAAAGATCTTTGTCATGATCAAGAAGGATTAGGCATTGAGAAGAAGGCATTTCTCCTTGAACAAGTTAGTGCCATAATCTAGTAAATCAGTCAAATACAGGATCCAGGGATCTCATAATTAGTCAATATTGGTGGAATTGCATAGACAAGTCGTACTTGATTTAGGAGCCGAGGCGTGAACCCTCACTGTAGTATTACGTGGCCTGACGGCTAGGTTTGGGTGAGGAATAATAGACGACATCACACTTTCATTGGTAGATGGTCGATCCTCCTAGGGGATAGTTGAAGATGTCTTGGTGAAAATAGGCAGACTACCTACTACCCGGTAGATTTTGTAGTGCTTGGCCCAGACGATTGCGAGATGAACCCAATCATGTGCCAATCATATTAGGAAGACCATTTACGGCCCGCGACCCGATGCAATCATCAATTGTCGGAATGGAATCATGCAACTTACCTTTGGTAACATGACCTTGGAGTTAAACATCTTTCTTTGAACAACAAAGCGAGTTGCTAAGTGAAAATCAAATAAGCGATGAAAATTTGTTTCAAATGGTCGGTGTGCGGGGAAGCACGGTGTCGAGAATTGCGAGTGGTCGTGAGAGATGAAGATATTGGTCTTGCCGCCGACACATCCCGCTGGGCCAATTTCTCAATTCAAAAAAGCCATCGGTGAGGACCGCTAGCAATTGGACATCGGCTTACCATGGAGTCGCAGCTGCTGGGGTTGAGGAGATCATTCTCCCTTGACCCTCCTTGAGTAAAATTGAAATTGAGAGCTGATGGGTGTTTTCTCAAAACAGTTACGGAGTTCAACAATTTGCTTTGTCTTAATTTAGTTAATTTTGATAATTCGGTTATTTTTAAAATTCCCTAAATTAGCAGGTTTTCCCTTTTTAATAATTTTGTTTATATACTATAGTACTTTGTATTAGAGCACAATTTGGTTTCATATAGAAAGATTTTATTATAATAATTTTTATTTCACATAGTACTAATATTTAGGATTATAATTTTTTTTTGAATTTAGCCAAAGAGGAGGCAAGTTAGGCGAGTCGCCCAAAATAGCGAAAAGCGGTATGAGGAGACCCTTCGACTCTGCTTGAACCTTATTTAAACCTGGGAGAGGGTTGGCCATTAGATCGTTTCACATTCTCGCAGTGACATACTGAGTCATCCGATCCCACCCTTTGCTGCAAACCACATCAGTAGTGATGCTCCCTTTGCCGGAGTTCGCCTGCTCGTGAGCCGCAGTGCCTACGCCACATTGCCAGCCTGGCATCCTTGCCCTTGCACGCATCAGTCTCGGCCTGAGACCCGACGAGGAGCCTAGAGGCGAGCCTCCATTGTCACCGACGCATCGGACACGGCGCGAGCCACAGGTGTTCCTGGCCGGAAGCATTTGCCCAACCTAAGCCATCTCACAGAACGCTTCATTATGCCTACACCTCTAGGTTCAGTTCCCTGCTCTTAGTTCATTGGTTGTGCCACTGTCCCAGCAGTTGGTCCTTTGCAGACCTTGATAGCTATTCGAGGCCGGTGTGGTTATGTAGTGAGCTTTGGTTCATGCACTGTTTAATTGACTCGGTCACCTCAGGTGAGCCTCGGTTCGGATATTCAGGTGTTCAGTTCATTTCGGTGGAGTCTAGCCCTCTTCAGTGTGTCGGATTCGGATATGGTTCATACTCGAGGTGGGTCCATGGCATAACCGGCCAGAAATTGGGTCGATTACACACCAGAAAGAGGCCCGGCTCGGAGTCCGGCTCAGTACCATCGGTCCTCGGGGCGGTGCACGAAGACCCTCGGGGGATTTAGTCGTTATCCCGGACACGGATGGGACCTCGAGCCCGTCACTGTACCTCGGAGGAGAGTTAGGCCGGCCCTCCGGCGAGATCCACATCGAGACCCCGGGTGATCCTGTCTTCTCTCGGCGCAGCCATGCTGATCCCATCGGGCGCGGAGGCGACATCATCGCCTCGGTTGTCACCAACCTCCCGGGATCGGGGCGGGTTGTTCTTGAGACCCCATTCAGAATGTACGGCTCCATGCAGAACTTTCATCGGAGTCGGTACTATGATGTCCCGACGAGGGCTGATCGGGTTTAGGGATTCTGTAGAGGGTTGATCGGGATTATTCCACTCTTGCCTTTCATGACTCGAGGCAGCATTATTACGAGTGGTCTTTGCGGTTCTGTCGCTCTATGACATCTCGAAGACCTGGGTACTGCGTGAGCTTCGGTTCTCTATTGATGATCGTCGAATTACTGGCCAGATATTCCAGCGACTTTGGGCACTGCGTATCTGCGCCGACGATGGGATTTATAGGGTGGAGCTGCCCACCTCATCGAAGATGGTTCGAGCGGCGAACCTTCTGGTTGGACCGGTGTCTTTTATAGGAGCGACTCCCGCCTCGGATCTTTCTTGTCCCGACCATTTATTAGGACGAGTGCATTTGCTTCCACAACATTATGTGCAGCGGAGGAACGTCTTGGAGGCTCTTTGGATCTCGGAGGATGGTTGATCCTACAGTGGTGACGGCCTCCTTGATACGGCCGAGGAGGTCCATCGGAAGGACCTGAGTACGGCGAGAGAGCATTCCACTACGTCTGGGACTACTCGGCGGGTTCGAGCATAGGGTTCGAGAGGAGGCCAGGATCGAGATGAGGATTCGATGCCCTCGGTTTACGTCGACGAGCGGAGTGATGACCATGCCAGTATCTTTCCATCTTCGACGACGGGACCGGGAGGGGTGAATTAGTGTAGAGGACTTCCATAGAGGCGATGTGCATACGAGCGAGATATAGGAAGTCGACTCGCGAGATGTCACCTCCATCTCTCATCCACGCACCACATCGCGGTGCGTGAGATACCCCAGCCCGTCTACTCGGCACACCATTTTTGGTATGTTCCGCGTCGGTTCTAAAGTGCGAGGTGTGATGGATGCCATCTGCTCACTGCGCAGATACGAGGCAGCCAGGATCGGAGGCTGGACTAGGTGTCACTCTACATGCTTCGGCGGATCCATGGCGCATGGGCCTTCCTCGTGTTACGATCGGAGAAGGCCCACTTCTGACGCGGCTATTTGGATGTTTTTGGGCTGGCCAGCGACGACTTGGTAGCCACCATCAAGGCGGTGAGGTGGTTAGGTTTCTTTTATGATTTTGTATAGTTACCAGCTTTATCAACTGCCTACTTATTTTGATTAGGATTTATGTATTAGCCATAGTAGGCGGTATTGATACTTACTGTATGTTGCTTTTATTCATGTATTAGCCTGTTTAGGTATATCAAAAGCTATTCGGTCATATGTATCTGAATTTTTGCATACCATGTTTGTTACTTTACCATGTATATTTGTTTTTCTTTTGTTCAGACAGATTGATTGCCCCAGTGGACAATTGAATTGCCTTTGTTGGAGAATAGAATCCTTATTTGTCACCTTTATGTTAGAACAAAATTCCATGCTTGAACGGTTGCAGTCGAGTTGCGAGTTCGACATGCTCAAACTTGAAAATTTCTCCCTAAGCTAATTCACACAGCACTTTTGATTGTTTCAATAGGCGTAATTTGTTTGCTTCCTTTTCGCTTTGCATAAGTAGGCCTTAGGTATATTAGTGACCTAGGATGGGTTTGTTACTTATTTGAACGATGTAGTCTTCGAAAAGGAAAGAAAAAGAAAAAACGAAAAAGAGAAAAAGAAAAAATAAAGTCGTGAAGCCTTGCCTTAAAGCAGGAACGCGGTCAGTGGGGTGTATGGCGAAAGCCTTTGGCTTGGAATGCCTAAGCCTTAATTGGTTCGAGTCATCGATTTAGTGTTAGATTACATGGGTGGATAGGTAGAAGTCAACGATTTGGGTGTGATTTCGAAATTCGCATTCGAGTCAGGAATTGAAAGCACAGTAGAGTTTGTGGTCGGTGATCCTTTTGACGATGCCACAAGCCTTAATTGGTTGAGGAGTAAATCGGTGGACTAGTTACCGCGGACTTTGGTGAGAAGTTGAATTTTAAGCTTTGCACCTACCGATGTAGTTGAATAAAGAAGAAGAGTGTAACTATACATCTAGGTTGTTCAACAACTTAAGGCCATGTCAGTCTTGGGATTGGGGAGGGACAAATTTTGCAATTTATTGGCTTAATGCGGTTATATAAAGAACCATTAGACTTGGAGTGGAAATTCAAGTTGAGAATCATGGAACGATATTGGCTGAAATTATTCTTGTATGGTTTGGTTCTTTAATCTGGGTTTTCAAACTTGGTGTCGATTTTCAGTTTAAAGGTAATGTTTATATGTACATAAACCCTTTTGAATCATAAACTTTTTGAAAATCACTACATGCATCTCGTTTTGTTTTGCATTGCTAAGGGACTTCAGCGGCGTTTCGGTTGGGGGTGTGATTAGTGCCCAAAAAAGTGCTATTTTGAACCACATATTAGATATGTTTGAGTGCTTTTTTGCGCACTAATCATGTCATTTATGCCAATTGAAGTGTTCAAGTCTTCTTAGTTTCATATGCGTTTAAGAGGTTATTTGTGGTTTGTTTGCGGGTTTTGCGTACTTTGGAATTTAATATCGGGACATATGATGGATCATGAAGATCGAGACAATTGTAAGCCGTAAAGCGGACCAAAATCAAAAAGAAGAATGAAGGCAAGTGATGAAAATCAATGCGGAAGAAAGAGAGCGATGAGCAAGCGGTGAAAGAATCGACAATTCAGGAATTTCGCTAAGATTCGCGAAAATTATTTGGATTGAAAATTCCTTGACCTAGCGAAAATTTTCGAATCTTTGAGTGTGGTGCCGACTCGAATTTTAAATAAGCACTATTCTAGCGAAATTTTGCATTTAAGCTACTCACGAGAATTTCGCTAAGTGGCAAATTTATTTAACTAAGCGAGTAGCTGCCTAGCGAAAATTCTTGATTTCGCTATCTCTTGGTGATTTCGCTACCTAGCGAAATTTTCGCTAGCTAGCAAAATTTTCGCTGCCTAGCGAAATTTGTATGCCTTAGCGAAATTCACTGCCTTGTCACACTTTTGTAATTAATACCAAGCAGGCAATTTTGGTGTATTACTCCTTTGTCCTAAATTTAGCCAAAATGTAGAGCTTTATGGTATTTTCATACATTAGGAAATTTAGCCTATATAAGCTTCCCATTTTTGTAACCCTAAGCAACAAATTGAGGAAGCAATTTTTGGCAAGTTTTATTTTGTAAAATATCTTCGTAGCTTTAGTTAGGGTTTTGATTTTCTCTTCTCTCTCCTCTTTCTCATATTTTCTTATTTACTTAAACACCCCTCTTGAGGATGACAACTCAAGAGATGCTTAGCTAAACCTCTTTTCTTTGAAGAGGAAGGAAGCTAGCTGGTGGTGGGGCATATGCATGTTGTCATCTTGTGTTAAAGTTCACAGTGCGTGTTTACATTTATCTTCTCGAAATATGGTTGAATAGCATTGAATGTTAGTGAAGGTTGTGATACTTACCATGCTTTAGGATGCGGTCGCCATACTTATTGCTAGATACCTTTGTGTTTTTAGATGATCTTCTGAGCCCTTTGAAATGATGTTTAATGTTGAGTTTCAAAGCGCAAAAGGGAGCCATAGATGCATGTTATACGTGTTGCTGAATAGGAGTTGATTTTAGGGTGAGGTTTGCTAGTTAAACATAGATGGGTTGTGACTTGGACTATAGGTTGCTTGTCATAGCAGGGGATAAAACCCGAGGACCTTGTTTGCCACTAAGTTACCAAGTTAGTGACTAAATCTTCCAAAGTTAACTTTTTCACACTTCATTTTTTCGAGTTTTTTCACAGTTAATCGATTTCAAACTCATTACCACTTGTTTTGAAACAAAAATCGAAAAGTCAAATAGAAAGCCTTACCTTTTTTACACTTATGCGAATCATTCTTAGGATAAAAAAGCCCATCCGTGTTCGGCTAGACACTCTACTTGGAGTAGCTTGACTACGGCGATGGGAGAACAGGTATATAAATATTGTTGATTCATTTCGGCTGTGTGTACGAATCACGGAGGCCGGGATGAAGAGACACGTAGGACTTTGTTCAACGATTTCTCACGTGTCACGGAGTTAAGAAGTGAAACACCGAGAAGCTAGCGGGGCTACCCGGCGTGGAAGTGGCCCGGTGGAAGAGTGATGGGAGCGCGTCACGATGGATTTTGTGACTGGACGCCGCAGAGGCATGACGTGGTATGGGTGATAGTGGACCGGCTCCACGAAGTGGCGCATTTTCTAGTATGCGGATGACCTTCACATTGGAGAGATTACGCTGGTTGTATGTTGAGAGATGGTCGGGATGCATGGAGTACCCGGTATCCATAGTCAATCGGATAGAACTGAGGTTTCTGACGCACTTTGGAAGAGTTTCAAAGGCATGGGCTTTCTGGTGACCATGAAGTACATCTTTCCACCCACCGACGGATGGTCGGTCGAGAGAGGACTATCTGAGATGTTAGAGGGCATCTTTGTGACATGCGATCTGGGCATCGTAAGGAGTAGTTAGGAAGAGCATTTGCCGCATTCAGATTTACTCTGTGACAGGTTATCGGCGGGTATACGGATGGCACCATATAAGGCATTATATGGGAGGTCATGCGGAGATCAAATATGATGGATAAGGTGGGAGAGGCTCCATCACTGGTCACGATGCGTTTTAGAGACACTTGAGAAGGTGAGCTTGATACGGCGGCGATCTTCTCACTACTCGAGCTGAAGAGCTATGCGTGTACAACGTCGACCCTTAGAGTTCGAGGAGTTTGGAGATCACGTCTTCTTGAAGGTGATGCCTAAGAAGAGTAGTCGGGTTCGACAGCGGGGAAGCTATCGAGGTTTATTGGGCCCTTTGAGATACTTGAGAGGTAGGCCTTTATGGCGTACGGTTGGCTACCCAGCCCGACATGTCAAGTGTCCATGAGGTATTTCCGTCTCCATGCTCAGAAGGTACACTTAGGATCCGACTCATGCTTGGTGGATTGAGAGATTAAGGTTGACCGGGATGGGACCTTAGAGGAGGGACCGGTGTGCGTATGGATAGTGGGATCAGGTTTTGCAAAAAGTAAGACAAGGTAAGAATTTAGTGAGAAGTCTTATCGTGGCAGGTAGATGGAGGAGTCCAGCGTGGACGCGGAGACGATGCAGGCCACCTATCCCTTCTTGTTTGGGGTTTAGTCGTTTAATACTTAAATGACTAGCTTACATGCATGGTATAGTGCACGTTGCATATGCATGTGAGTTATGATTGTACAAAATTTCGGGAGGAAATTCCTTTTAAGGAGGGGAGAATGTAAAACCCGAAAAAATTCTAATTTTCTAAAAGAAGGTAAAATGGTAATTTCTGTAAAATCCGAAATTTTTCTAGATCTCGGATGATGAAACGGACTTCACCATTGGGATCGTCTCGCGAAATCTAGCTACCACGTCGAATTTCGTCGGGTCAGAAGACGGTCGAATTTCATGTTTTTCGATGCACCGGTGTCGGTCTTGAAATTAAACGACTTGTGAAGACATATGATGTGACAAAGGTCACCTACTACATGTACCCATGTGACACATGTTGCATGATTAGTGAGATGATGGAGATGAATGGCTTAGATTAAGCCATGTGTCAAAAATCCAAACTAAGGGACATGGATGGAATTATTGAAAAGTTAAATGAATAAGACAAAAAGGAGAATAGTTTCTTGTCCCCGAAGGGTTGGAAAGCACAAAGCGTCGTGGAGTGTGGGTTTGAGATTTTAGAGAGAGAAAGTGTGACTTATCTCTAGATTTCCCGGTGTTCGGATCGTCGATTCTCGACGGAGCAAGAAGCACAGTTGTTCTATCCGGCAAAGGCTACGCGTGGGCATCAGTTTTGTGGAGTTCCAACAACTCCAAGAGGTAGGGATCTTTTCCTACTTGGTTTATTCTTTGGCTAAGAGTTATTTTATGGATGAAGATTTGTTGAGGCCTGGAAGGCCACGTTATCGGTCTCAAAACCTTTAGGCGTAGAGTGAGAGAAATCCACTTATTGGTGGGTGAGCGGTCATCGGCCAGAACCTTCATTCACGTGATTATGTTCAGATTTTGCGATGTTTGGGTGATTCAAAATGGTGCTTGATTTGTTAATTAGCCCATGTGAGCTAATTTTGATGTTATTGTTGAGAATTGAATAACATGATTGTTTGTGAGTAAAGTATGTTAATATATGCATGTGAAATGTATTAGCATAAATTATTTGGAAATGGCATAATGCATTCCATATGCACCGGGGCACCCTAGATGGTAGGTGTGAGTGCATGACATGAAGGAAAATAAAAGAAAAATGAAAATGATTGTTAAAGGAATTTCAAGGAAGATTTTCCAAAGAATTGCCTTGGAGAGTTGTCCAACAGTTCATCTCGGAGGCGAACCCATGACTGTTTTGGAGAATTACCCAGCAATTCACCTCGGAGGGTTGTCTAATCTATTTACCAAAACTCGGTAGTAAGTTTTCAAGAACAAAAAGCTTTTGTTTTGAAAACTGTATTTTGTTCTCGCATTTGGCTTAGGCATGTGTGAGAGATGGATTAGGCATGTAGGCATTCAAGTAGGATCATGTATGTGCTTAAGTGTGATTGTTTTCCATGACATGTGCACTTAGGTGGGGAGTAGCATGTAGGAAATTATCACTACTGGGCATTGCTCACCTGTCGGGGATCACTATTTTAGGTGCGGGAGTGTACGGGAGGGCGGCGCTCACTGGGACGTTTTAGAAAGAAAGACGGATTATTGGCTTTGATATTTTATTTTGTAAAACATGTATTATAACTCTAGATTTTGATATATGTTTTTGGCGAAGAGTAATGTATTAACTCTTGAACTATGGTAATATAGTTGATATATTTTGTACAGTGATGTAAGGCCCAAGTGGCTATTTTTACTCGCCAGACCCCGGGGTGTGGGTGTTGTAAATTGTTGGAGACCGAGGTTGTATTTTGGAGTAGAGCTCCACTGTACCACTTGAGGCTGCTTGATTTTTCGTGAGTGATGTCGAGTTACCCGACATCCATAGGTATTTCGTAGGTTGACGAGTTGTCAACAAGACACCCCGGATTTAGGGCGTCACATTATATCTCTATATAATCCCATCTAACTTTTACTTAATGGTAAACACCATTTGCATCCAAGTGCACCTTTTCCTTTTAGCGGAGTTTCAACATCCCGAAGTCTATTCTTCTGAAAGTACCTCATTTCTTTAAGTACCGCTTTCTTCCATTTTGGAACCTTTAAAGCATCATGTATGTTTTTTGGTACTTCTACACAAGAAATTTGAGAGCTACATATCTAGATGATGTTGAAATCAATGGCATAATAATGAAATACGAAACAAAGAAAAACACCAAATTTACATGAAACCCTTTCGAGAAAAAACCACAGGCATAGGAGAAAACTTCACTATGAATTTGAGAGAAATTACAAAATACAACGGAATAGAGAATAAATCCTAATATGTTGATATGACGAAAAATACCCGAGCATAAATGTCCATACCGAGAGAGGGCAAGCCCCCGCACCCTTTGAGATCAATTGTGTGGGTTACGGGGGTTGAACTCTCTTTGCTCAATGGATCCTTATTTTTCTGACTTTTGACCTGCAAAGTCAGCAACACGGACCCGAATAGACATTAACTAAAAACCAGGTGAGGATCTAAAACAACATATAATAAGTTTTCCATTCATGGTTTTGCTATATAACTTTTCACAACTCTAAAATGAAATGTTCAAATTATTAGGGTGACAATGAGGTGGAACACTATCCCATTTGTCTATACCTTTTCTCATCCACATGAAAAATAAATAAATAAACAAAATAGAGGGGGCGAGGTGGTAGGGCAAGTATAGAAATTTTCACAAACCTACCCGCCTTTACCCCATTAATTTTTTTTTGTTAGTTCAATTTTAAAATTTACTAAGATATATATAATTTTAAAGAAAAATATTAAAAAAAATTATAATTCATTTTATGAAAGTAATATTTTAAAAGTTGAAAAAAGAAAAATTAATTTTTTAGAAAATTATATATAATTGGGGGGTTAGGTGGGATGGAACAAAGTCATTACCCAAATCCATCAAAAAACCGCCCTAGGTTTTTAGAAACTTTCGAAACCTACCTCAAATCTATTTATCCTTATCCCAAATCATTTTTATTAAGGGTAGAGCTCTACCACGTTGCTTATTGCAAAATCTTTTAGGATATGTCATCTTTTTATTTACAAAAAAAAATACGTTACTTAAGAAAATAGCGAAGCAAATGGGATTTACAAGATATGAATAAATCCTTTTTGTTCCAAATATTCTTTACTTTAAAAACTTGAAAAACATACGTTTTTATCCGATGTAGTTATTTAGCGTGGTTCACGTAAGAGATAAAGATGGTGTTTGTAAACAATTTTCTGCTCCTTGGAGCTAAACTATAAATTTATGATTCATAATTAAAAACTATTTTTGTAATTAAAACCCTTTTTCATATTAGAAAGTAAAATAAATTGTTTAGAAAAGATTATTTAGTTATTTTTACTTATTTTGGGGATTTTTTTTATAAAAAAAAAATGAACATATTTAAAAACATTAAAAATAAATTTAAAATAGTTTAGATTTCCAAAAAAAAGTTTCTTTTACTTTGTTTTTACATTTCTTTTATTTCTTTTTTTTCCATTAGAAATTTAAAAGTTAAAAATGAGCGCTAACATTAGGTTCAAAGTAAAAGCGAATGAATGCCAATTCTTTATTTATTTATTTAACAAATGAAAATAAGTTGTGATTCAGAAAATATTTTTTTAATTTATATTTTCACTTATTTTTTGAGAGCCTTTTTAAAATTTAAATCTTATTTAAAAACCCTACAAATTTTGTAAAAAAAAAACCCTAAAAATTGAATAAAAATATTTTGATTTTTTGAACAAACTTTTCTTTTACAAAATATTGGAAACAATAAAATCTGTTCATAAAACTATTTTTAGAGTTTCTATATAGATCGATATCTTAATTTTGTTTTGTTCTAATTATAAACTCAATACTGCAAATGGTGCTAACATTTGATTCAATTAAATAAAAAAGAAAAGAATGTCTAAGAAAATTTTACCTATTTAACAAATAAAAATACAAATAATAATGCATATGTTTATTGTTGGAGGTGATTACAAATAGAACACCCATTAATAGAAAATTGTTATTTAGTTAAAAATTTCAATGAAAAACTTTTTATATTACATGATATTCAAAATATATTTCTGAAAAGGAAATCCTCATTAAGGAATTAAAGACAAGAGATCGCTAAAAATCTGCTCTTTATATTACATGATATTCAAAATATATTTCTGAAAAGGAAATCCTCATTCGGGAATTAAAGACGAGAAGACATTCAATCAAATTAGATCGCTAAAAATCTGCTCAACTTTACCCCTTTCCCTTGTGTATTGCTTTACGTATAGATTTCATTCTCGATTTTCACATCGATTAGTTGCCAATTCAGTGGGCGAATGCAAAACGAATTCTAGTTACTCTCTAAAAATATCCATCGCTAAAAATATATGGGCGCCAAAACAGTTAGTCTCTCTCTCACTGGATCTCACTTCTCTCTCTATAAATAAAGGACATTATTGACTCAATATCCATTGCATTGCTTTCTCTTGCAGTTTGAAACCTATTTGAAAATGGCCGGAAATAAACATACCTCAAACCAATCTTCTAAGGCCGAACCCACTTTTGAAGGCATACAAGTTATGGTTGTGGATGATGATGTTATATGTCTCTCAATTGTTGCAGGAATGCATAAACATGTAAATATCAAGGTATTTGATGGAGATTTATGTTAATATGTCTTATGTAAATCATCTTCAACATTTGCCTCTTGTAATTGGTTATCCAATAAGGCTTTGCATGCATGTTTGTTTTTCCTCAACTCATTTTGAGGATCATCGTAAGTCAGGACTATTGTTTATAGATTGAAATTCTGATAATTTTTTTTTTAAATGTAGCGATCAATTTCTAAAATTTTAGCAACCAACAATAGAAGCTTATGACGATTTTCTTTATTGGTATTTGTGCTTAGATTATAATCTCTTGAAACTAATTTACTAATTTCTTTTCTCCATTCATTTGTGAATAATATGTTTACTTTGTACATTTCTTTTTCGATTTTTAAAGTTATGTTTTACAATTATATTAAGATTATTAGACAGAGTTTCATGATGGGGGAGAATGAATATAAAGTGTAATTTCTGTGCTGATTGTCACGTATCTATATTTTGTTCTGACACTTTATTTGTTTGGTCCACCATAGATACCTTTAGCTTATTACGAAAGTTGAATTCTATTGGGGTTTCTTTTTATTCTCTTAAAACTTAAAACTAGGTTTTTAGTTTCTTTATTCATCAAATTCTTAATTATATGAATATTATTTTCTTTACTCATTTCAGTTGTGACTGTTAAAAGTGCTGAAGATGCTTTGGGTACTCTTTGAAGCAGAAGTAATTTTTCCACCTTATCATAACGGATGTGCACATGCCCATTGATGGATGGTTGAACTTCAAAACCAAGTCCGTGAGGAATTCAATCTTCCCGTAGTTTGTGAGTATTGCTTTGATATAGAAATCCCTCTTGTTAATTTATCTTTAATATCCAAAGGAATTCAATTCTAACGTTATGTTTGGTTCTGGGAAAATACAAAGGAAACAAAAGTGAAGGAAAATAAAAATAACATTAAAAGTCAATAAATTATTTTTATTTTCACCTTCAAACTCCTTAAATTTATTTTAACTCATAAGATTAAATGATTCAAAAATATGTAATGATTTAAAAATATATGTATTTCTAACTAATTTTAGTTTATATATTATTTTCTTTAAAAAAATTTTATAGAACAACTAGAAAATCATTTTTCTTGACACTTTCTTTTTCCTTTTTCTGGTATACTTTCTAGGAATCAAACATAACCTAAATAAAAACTCCTCTCTTTTTGTATGGGCATTGGGGTTGCAACTAACAATCATCTTTATGAAATGCATCTATTTGGTGTGTCTTGATGATGTAGTGATGTCAGCTGATAGAGTTCCATGTTAAGGGGTTTGAAGGTGGGGCTGCATTTTTATGTTGTGAAACCTGTGAGCTACTATGATGTAAAGGACTGTGGCAGTATGCCGTTAGCCCAAGGAAGAGTAAATTGGCAACGATTCGAGACCACTCAAGGTTAGTGCAGGTTCTTAGCAATGGTACAGAGGAGAAGCAGAAGGGAGAGAATCCAAAGAAAAGGCGCAAGTGAAGGTTAACGAAGACAATGAAATAGAAAAAGGTGAAGCAACTATGCTCAAGAAGTCTAAGGTTGTTTGGACGAGTGCGCTTCATAACGAGTTCTTGGAAGCTATAAGAAAAATAGGCCTTGAAAGTAAGAGATATTCTGCCAATTGATACATTTTATCTAGTTTAGAAATGAGATAATTATACTTACTAATGATATATGTAATGATTGTATTTTTTTTTAACTCTTGTACTATGCAGGGGCTGTTCCCAAGAGGATTCTTGAGCACATGAATGAGCCTGTAGGATTAACCAGAGAAAATGAGGCTAGCCATCTGCGGGTTTATTTCTTTAATTTTATCAATAATTTTGAAACTTCATGAAAACTTTGCTATTTTGTGTTAGGACTTGATGAAAATAAAAACCAGGTTTCAAACCAATGTGGAATAATAATCTAGCAAGCAGATCATCGTTCCCCATCAAAACAAAGAATACATTAGTCTTCATTGAAATAAATAACAAACAAGAAATATATCTAAGCTAAGAATTTCTGACTACTTATGGAATAAATATTCTAAAACACCTTATATTCTTGTTCATTTCAATTTATAGATTTGTTGTCTTTTAATTTATGTTTCATGTTCTGTTGCACTCTTTAAATTAGTAATCTTATGGTTGCATGTATAGGATTATCTTCCTTGATTTACATCATTACATGTACGTTGGTGTTTTTCTATTTATATCATCAATGTGTTTTGTTTATCATTATAA
Organism: Tetrastigma voinierianum; assembly: GCA_016808115.1. Lineage (NCBI taxonomy): Eukaryota > Viridiplantae > Streptophyta > Magnoliopsida > Vitales > Vitaceae > Tetrastigma > Tetrastigma voinierianum. Next base: position 131,336 of record JAEQBH010002328.1, on the reverse strand, counting down.
AATATCTAGGACTTGGATTATAGATTTTTAATTTATATCATGTTATATTTTTTTACTCTTTATACACATCAAGAAATAATCTTGGTGCTCATAAAATTTATTGATCTTGTAATTCATATTGTAATGGGTTTAAACGTTTTGGAATTGGAAGTAATGTTACTTGTAATCTGTAAAGTTATAAACTTCTAATTAATTTACATATTTATGTATGTGCTGATGTACAGATTCCCGTCGTCTAGATTATTGATTTTTCGTATTTCAATCAATATGATGATTGATTTTTCGTATTTCAATCAATATGATGTTATATTTCGACTCTTTATACATATTAAGATAAAATCTTTATTTGTGCTCATAAAATTTCTCGTCTTGTAATTCATATTATATTAGGTTTACACTCCCTAGATTAGAAAGTAATGTTGTGTCTACATATATAAAGTTATTTGCTTATAATTAATTTACATGATTATATGTGTACTTCGATGAACACAATATTTGTCTGGATTTGTCATCTTCTAATTTATATGATGTTATGTTTTGACTATTTATACACCTTAGGAAATAAACTTTGTGCTCATAAGATTCGTCGTCTTGTAATTAATATTATATTAGGTTTAAACTCTTTAGATTAGGAAGTAATATTATTGTGCTAGTAGGGCATAAAGTTGTACTTCTAATTACATCATACCTACTTTTATGTACTTTGATGTACAAAAGATTTTGGCTCTTAGATTTGTAGTATTTCAATTTATATCATGCAATATTTTGACTCTTTAAACTTATGAAGAAATATTTTCCGTGCTCATTAAAATTTATCGTCTTGTAATTCATATTATATTAGGTTTACATTCCTTATAGTAGGAAGTACTGTTATTATACAAATATACAGATTATTGCTTCTAATTAATTACATCATTAAATGTGTACTTTGATGCCAAAAGTTTAATTAATCTAGTTACCATTTGACGTCCTCAAATTTATATTAAAAAATAATCTTTATGTAAAATTTGTTGTCTTGTAATTAATATTATAATATCAGGTTTACACTCTTTAGACTATGAGTAATATTAGTATAGGCATAAGTCATGCTTTTCTAATTAATTTTACATTATTATGTATGTACTTTGACATACAAAGTTGTCTAAATTATATTTGTGTTATAGTTTGACTCTTTATATATATATATATATATATATATATATATATATATATATATATATATATATATATATATATATATATATATATATACTCTCTCTCTCTGAGAATATTATCTATGCTCATATATTTTGATTCTCTTTTAATTCATATTATATCAGTTTACTCCTTAGATTAGGAAGTAGTGTTATTATATAAGCATGAGATTATTTGCTTCTAATTAATTTATATCATTATATTGTATTTTGACATACCACTAGTTATTCAAGTATAGTTTATTAGTCTTCTAATTTATATGATGTTATGTTTTGACTATTTATATACATTGTTGGAGTAATCTTTGGTTCATATATGTTGTCATCTTACAATTAATAGGTTTAGACTCCTTAGATTAGGAAGTAGTGTTGTGCCTACAGCGTAAAGTTATCTACTTCTAATTATTTTATATCATCATTTCTACTTTGACACATACCAAAGATTTGGTTGTAAAAATTAGATTTGTCGTCTTCTAGCATTTATATGATGTTATGTTTTGTTTGTTATATACGACAGAAATAATCTTTGGGTTGCTGTATATAAGATTTAATAATCTTATAATTAATAGGTTTACACTAGTTGGAATTAGAGTAGTGTTATATATTCAGCGTAATTATATACTTCCTAATTAATTGCCTGTGTTATGTGTACTTTGACATACCAAGATTAGTTGTCCAAATTATAGATTTCTAATTTTATATGATGTTATATTTTATTATTTATATACATTAGGAAATAATCTTTGGGTTCATATATAAGATTTGTATCTTACCTTATTAATAGGTTTATACAATTAGGAAGTACTGTTGTGCTGCAAGCATAAAGTTATCTACTTATAATTAATTTATATCATTATGTGTACTTTGACATACCAAGAATTTAGTTGTCCAAGTTATAGATTTGTCGTCTTATAATTAATAGGTTTACACTCAGCAGATTAGGAAGTAGTGTTGTGCTACAAGCGTAAAGTTATCCTTTATTATTTATATCATTATGTGTAATTTGACACTACCAAAGATTTAGTTGTCAAATTATAGATTTGTAGATCTTCAATTTATATGATGTTATGTTTTATTATTTATACACATTGAGGAAATAATCTTTAGGTTCATATATAAGATTTTTCGGCTTGTAGAATATTAATTTTGCTCTTTATATTAGGAAGTAATATTGTGTCAATAGGCATAGAGATTCTGTGAACTTCTAATTATTATTTCGTATATATGTCTTTTATACAAAAGTCGAAGTTGTCCTAAATTATAGGTTTTTTGTCATTTTAACTTGTATCTTGTTATGTTTTATTTCTATGTAGTAAAATAATGCTAGTAGTGCAATTTATATCTTGTAATACATATTATGTGGGTTTAATTGTAGATTTGGAATTGTAGTTATAAGCATTAAGCCAACTTCTAATTTACTTCATTATGTATGCACTTTGTTAAAATATTATATTTATATATCATCAATACATTTTGTTATTAAAAAATATTTAATTGTCTAGATTATAGATTTGTTATCTTTTATTTATATAAGTGTTATGTTTGACTCTATATGCATTAGGAAATAATCTTTGTGATGATGAATCTTCATCTTGTAATTTATATTATGTCGGGTGTACACTTAATTAGATTAGGAAGTAATGCTATGCCTACAATCATAAAATTGTTGGCTTCTAATTTACATCATTATGTATGTACTTTGCTGTATTCTATTTATATTATTAGTATATGGTCATTACAAACATTTGTTATCTACATCATATATTTGTTGTCTTTAAGTTATATTATGTTATTTCTTTGACACTTTATATGCATTAATTGGGAACTAATCTTAGTGGGCATAAATTTTTTGGTCTTCTAATTCATATTATTTTATATTACACTCTTTAATAAGGAAATGATCTTGTGCCCATGGGCATATAGTTGTCGGCTTCAAATTTACATAATTATCCATGTACATTGTCATATTCTATTTATACCATTAATATAGTTTCGTCATTATGAAATATTTAGTTATCTTGATCACATTGTTGTTAACTAACATTATCATGCTACAAGCTGTTGGATCAATTGCATGCTTGTAACGATTTAAATATCATGATGTCACCATATGTTAATTTTTTGGCTAAAAAAATTTAAGGTTTGAACATATGGTTACTCTGGAAAATGAATAATTTAGACAATGATGAACTTTTGTCATGTTTTTATATAAATATTATTGAGTTTGATTGGAATACTTATCACATCTTATCAGCTTGTAATTCTAATATTTTGATTTGGGAAACAAAAAAGCATTCTACAATTTTCATATTAGACTTTGCTTGTTAAAGAACCTAATTGTGTTCCTAAAACCCTTTTTATGCATAGTCATTTCTACTTACTAATTGTTAAACGACCGACTCTCCTAAAAACTTAAGCTTGTAGATTTGAGTTTGGCCATGAGATATCATGTGACATCTCCCTCTGCATTGTAGCCCCATACTAGCACGTGGAGGTCAACAGGCCAATAGGAGTCATCATGGACTTTCAAGTCGACAAATGGGGTTAAATTGCAGGAAGGGTGACCAGGGCACAGGACCTCTGTCAGACCTGACCTGCAGATACCATGTTAAGCGACTAACTTTCCTAGAAACTCAAACACCAGGATTTGAGTTTAACATGAATATCATGCACCCAACACTCTCCTCACGTGCATCCCCATGCCTGCATTGGAGTCAAGCAAACAAGCCAGTCTGTGGACCTTCAAATCAACAAATGAGGTTAAATTGCAGAGGAATTGGCTCGAACATAGGACCTCTTTAAATATGAAACTATGATCGATGTTAAGCGACCAACTCTCCTAAAAAAGCTCAAGCTTGTAGAACTTAGGTTTAACATTGAATGTCATGCAACTAACACAATCTCCCATATGCGGTCCATATCACACATGAAGAGTTAAACAAATCAAATAGAGTCCTTCATGGACTTTCAAATCAACAAATGGTGTTAAATTGCAAAGAGGTGGCTCGAACCTAGGACCTCCTACCAAACCAAGCTCTAATACCATGTTAAATGACCAACTCTCCTAAAAGCTTAGAATTTGAGTTTAACATGAATATCATGCCTTTAACACTAATGATGGTACTTCGCTTGCGAGAAATACGAGAATATTCCTCAAGTGCATGTGAGAGCAATTGCTTCCGGATGGAAGAAGTAGCCACGGAAGAACCTTATAGAAAAAGGCAAGATCCAAGCACACTCTTTGGACATCCATCGTTTGATGATTAGTGCTCTCCAGCGAAGCTGGGTAATATTGGACTACCTCAAGCTTTGGTGCCTGATTTTCTACACTCGACCAATCTTCAAGTAGTAACCCTACAACTGAACTTGAATATGGACTATCCCATTTAGGGAAAAATTCATCTTGTTTATAGCAACCAACTTTTGGCAACAACTCTCTTTATCAATACCATATAGAGAAACTGTATGAGCAGGAAACTCAAGCAAGACCATCCAAGAACAATTTCCCTACCAGTGGGATTTTGGGCTCCAACAACATTCATGATATCCGAAACAAGGGATCTTCAAGTGGTTGCAGTTTTGGATTGATTTATCAAGTAATTCGGCATTGCGATCAATTGGGTAGAAAAAACCCGACTCACCAAGGTTCTCTAATGTCGGCCCGGCATGGAAATAGCCAACTCTTGTCACAATAGAACAATTCTTGGAATGGAAGACTGTTTGATCATCCGACGAATGATAATGTTCCCAAAGAGAACATGTTTCCTCCACAATTTGATGAAAGTGATGTTTATGACATTTTCCTAAACCAGCAAAAGAATCCATCTTATACTAAGGTGCGTACTTAAACGACTAACTTTCTTAAGTGGTTTGCTCAAGATGTCTATTTGCTTTATTTCAAAAATGAAATTATTTCACTCATGGAAAAATTCATGTTGTTATTTATATATATTGCTAGTTTCCCACTTTAATTCTACTGGTTTTAATGTGTGAAGGAAGGAGCTGGGGCAGAAGTTGGGAACCATGGCGATGTTATCAATTCTATCTGGGCAAACCTCTCGAATAACAATATTCCAACCCAGGGCATGTTTCAATGCTTTCTTCGTGATAACGAGACTCTCATAAATTTTAGTGAAAATTAGGTAATAAAATCTTGAACTTTCATGACTTTTACATTTAAATATTGAATAAAAAGTTTGCATTTTAAATATAGCGACTTTTATAAATTTTGTTTTATACCTCAAACAAGACTATGACCACACTTTACTATCGATAAGCAGCGTGATTTTGATGCTAGAACTATAATTAAAATGAAGTTTGAGATATAAAAAAAAAATTCATGAAAGTTGCTATATTTAAAAACAACTTTGATCTCCTTAAATGGCGTGCGAATATATTCCATCTGGGGGCTCTAAAGTTCTAATTTTATGGGCCTTGATGGGCCTGAGTTCCAAGGTATAAAAAGGGAGTGATTCTGAGGCAAAAGAGGGGAATTGGACAGACTGAAGAGAAGGAGAGACGGATAGAGAGAGATTGATGAGAGAGTGATTTCGGGAGCGGGGTGGGCAGCCCGGTAGTGAATTTCCTAAGTTCTCCCCGTCTAGAGTGCACATGCATGGTAAATAATCACATTCAAGCAATTTCCTTGAACCTACTCGAATGTCTTACATGACCAATCCCATGTCCCGAGTATCACCAGAGCTCCTCACACTTATGCCTAAGCCGAATGCGAGTAAAATGGAGTTTTTCCAAAATAAAGCCCCAGCCCTAGCGTGCTTCCTGCGCCTTGTTAAACAACGGCATCCTGAGATATAAGATACACCCACACTCTTGGGTCTATCATATGTGCTCCAATCTCTCATAGGCTTCCACTAGCACTTTATACAGGGTTGTACCTCTTTAATGACCAAATTTCCTGGAACATTTTATCTCACGGATGTTTCACCCTTCTCTATTGGTCCTTAATTGGGTAGCTAGATTTGAGCGAATTCAAGCGTGATGGTATCATCCATTTGAGAATCTAGAAAATTTCAGGTTGCAACTTTGTGTTTGTGATGCTGTGGGTTTACATTCTCCTCCCCTTAAAAGAATTTCATCCCGAAATTCATACACACATATATATAATCACATGCATATGAAACAATCATTCAAATGCCAAATGACACTTTGCTCAGAATAATCACTTCCAACAACAGAAGCACAAACATTCTTTCAAAATGAGACGAAACCTCCCATGTCCCGAGTCCTTACCGACTCCCTCACATATGCCTAAGCCGAATGCGAGTAAAAATATCCAGTTTTCAAAACAAAAGATTTTTGTTCTTGAAAACTTACTACTGAGTTTCGGTAAAAATATTGGACTACCCTCCGAGGCGAATTGCTGGATAACTCTCCAAAACAGTCATGCTACCACGTCGAATTTCGTGATTCAAAGACGATCGGGATTTGCAATGCCAAAGTATCAGTCTTAGGTAAACGACATGTGATGTGACAAAAGTCACCTATAACATTTACTCATGTGACAAAAAGTTCTTCCATACAGGAACATTCATACTATTTAGGAGGAGCGTATTTGTTGGTATTGTTACGATAAGATAATGCAGTAATGCGGAAGAAGAACAGGAAGGAATTCCCAGCCATTGCCATGATAGTGCGTGTGGAGGGCATTTCGCTTCACGAAAATGTATGACCCTTGGGTCCTCATTTTGACATTTTACCAATCTAACCTTAATTCTTTTATAATTTCCGGGTTTTATCATTTTTTTGTTCTTTAATAATATAAATTTTGGAAAAATATAATATAAATTATTTTATACCATAAACATGTTATAAAACTGCTAGGTTATTTTTAGGGTGTTACACTGTTACTCTCATAGCTAGTAGAAGGGGGGAACTCTATCTACACTTATCTTCCTCGGGGAGTGTAGTCAGCATTGCTCTTGTAAGGTTGGATTCAGAAAAGAGGCAAAGGCCAGTTTATTTTGTCAACAATGCACTCTTCGAAGTCGAAGTCAGGTACTTAGATTTTAAGTGAGTGGCACTAGCTCTCAGAATGGAAACGAAGAAACTGCAGCCATATTTTTAGGCTTACACCCCCTTCCAAGTCAGGAGGAGGATCATCTCCCACAGCAGGTTCTCCTCGTAAGATGTGACTCTCGAGCTGGAGGGCACATGATCCTAGTTGCTTGGCACCCAATATGCACTTGAACCAACCCTTGATTCTACGCTCCATCCTTTTCAAAGGAGATGTACTCATCGACCCGCGAGCTTCAGACTTTTCTCCATTAGCGCAACTGCTTTATCTGAGATAAAGTTTCTTACTTTTTCAGCTCTCTGCTCGGTTTCAATTTCTTCTGGCATGATGCATGAACTAAGTATGCTGACCAGGCAAATCTAAAATGCATGAAAAGATGTCCTAACACCTGCGCGCGTCACGGAGTGCCTCGACACATGCTTGCTTAAAGCAGGGATTTTCGTTAGGCACATTTTATAAAATATACTTTTGCTTCCTCTTTGAAATATGGTTTCTGACTCAAAACCGTGCTTGCCTCCCGTCACCCATTGTGGTCTAGGCTAGGTGCGCGCAGTTAGACGTTACAAGAATGCTACGGTTGATCCACGCGGTAGTCATATGCTTGTTTCAAAGATTAAGCCATGCATGTGTAAGTATGAACTAATTCAGACTGTGAAACTGCGAATGGCTCTTCAAAGCGAGTGGGAAACGCACGTTTCCTAGAATATATACTGCGCATCTTGTTTTGACGGCGCATTTAATGCAGAGAAAACACTTTTGAGAATAGCATAAGAGAATTTGAATTTAATGAAATATTTTTAATCAAAAATAAAAAATCCAAGTTATGAAAAAATTATTTTTAATATTAAAAAATCAAATATGTTAAAACTTTGAATCTAATCAAAATAATTAGGAGGTAACCATAGGCGGGTTCCGCTTTGCTTGCACTCTGTCCGGACTAGGATCAATGTGATAAGGCTTCAAGAAGCTTACATGGAATGTCGGGTGAAACCCCTGACCTCTCCATTAACCCCGGTTTGTAGGCCCACGTTCCCAATCACGATTTGCGAGACAAATCCAAAATTGAGAATCCGTTTCTTCATCACGAGATCTAGAAAAATTTTCGGACGAATTTCTTTATTTTGTATCATTTTGAAAAATTAAGAATTCTTCAGACAGCGAAGTCGATTAAGAGTGAAGTTGCAACCACTTTGTTATTCAAGGACCCCAAGGGAGGTCGCGACCAATCACTGAGGTCGCGACTTGGGCTAACAAACCCTCCCTCACTAGAGGTATTCAACGTCCTCGTTGACTTCAACCGCGCATACTTAAGGATCTGATCTTCAAGCGCCATAACACCCTTTTCCGACTTGCCTCAGCGCGGGCGTCCTTCCCGATGAATTAAGTATTCGGTCCATTTGTTCTTCCAGTTCCCCCTTTTTCTTGACCTTTCGACACTTGGCACTATCTAGGCCGTCCATTTCCATCATCTCTCTACTCTTGCAACATGTGTCACAAGAGTACATGTAGTGGGTGACCCAGGATTGATGACTTGTTCAACCAATTGAAAGTTGCAAGTGTCTTTTCGAAGATTGACCTATGATCTACCACTTGACCACATAATTCACTTCACAAATGGAATTCTAATGTCCATTCAACAAAATAGAGTCCCATTACCCTCTGATTCAAGAATTTGAACCAACCTTCAAAACTGAACTTAAACCAACCAAAACAACACATTTATTATGAGTTAGGGTTTTCCTAACCCAAACATAGCCAAAGAGGGAGTTTGGTTAATTTCCTAACCCAACTTAGGAAAGTATTTCCAAATGAATAAGAGGGTTTCTTGGTCACGATAGAGTTTCTAGTCCTGTGTCATGACATGGTTCTCAGGCTACAGGCAGTTGCTTGGTCGCGACATAGTTTTTCCATGTCGCAGTAGTGCTTTGCTTCTCTACTAAATAATGATGTCGCTGACGGAAGGTTTCCTTTATCGCGATCGAGATAACTTCATCACGTAGACAAAATTGCATATGGTGTCATTTACGATTTCCCTTCAATAGGTGTACAATATTTACGCTGTCGCTCTGCAGTTGAATGGTCGGGTGAAGTGTTTGGATCACGGCGTAGGCGGTTCGTCGCACAATGATGTGCGTGAAGTCATGAACCTTATCATTTAGAGGAAGGAGAAGTCGTAACAAGGTTTTAAGCACCTCGTTATTTTTTAACGGATGTACGCTGACGAACTCCCACCTAACAATGGCATGGCACTAGGTAGGAGTCAAGTATCTAGGCAAGGCCTTGGCCCAGAAGTGCGGATGTCTAGGCATGTCATGGCATGGTAAGTGCAAATCTTAGGGGCATGCACTTTCAATAGCCCCCAGGGAGATGTCGCCAACTCTTGCGCCTTATTCTCACCTTCTAGCGTGCTTTCTTTGCCAATGTTCAGTAACGACATCCTAAGATCTAGAGATACACCCACACTTCTGGGTCCTCCTTATTGTAGCTCCAATCTCTCTTGAGGCTTCCACTACTTATACATACGGGAGTTGTACACTTCTTTTAACGACCAATTTTCCTCGAACATTTTATCTCACGGATGTTCACCACTCTCTCATGGTCCTGCTGATCTCTACTCCCGAGTAATTCCAAAGACCACACTAAGATCATAATCCACCAGCCATCAACGGGTTTTCTCTCAGACATCCCTCTAACTCCACGCCTCCTGCGTGAAGCTTCCCGATAGTCTAGTCCTCATAGGGGGAATTCTCCCTCTCCCCACCTGAAGTCCCGGGGTCGACCCGCACTTCTCCTCCCAATCGCCCATTCCTTGAAGAACTTTTTTAGAGCTTCTCCGCCTCTTCGAGGATCAGAGAATTTTCTCTCTCAGCCCTCCCGAATCCATTATGTAGTCCATCATTTCAAAAGCTGATAGCAAGCCATTCCATGCATGATTCTACTCAACTTCAGTTGCGCCTACCCTGTAGGCTATCTTCAAAGTTCAACAACTTGTCCATCTCAAACATGTTGGTATCCACTATTAAAATGGCGAACTCTTTCCTTTGTTCTCTGATAGAACCCCCTCGCGATTCTTCAAAGACTCTCATGCCATTCAGGCCAAAATCTTACGATAAAAATTGACTCATCCATCCTATCTTTTTAAGTATTCCTCCTACTATCTCGACATGAAATCCAAAGCTTATTCTTCATCATTGTCTGTCCCGATTCTCTATCAAAGCATAACATTCCCTTTTAACTATGTGGTGTCGAATACCCTCTCGATCCATCGCTACCATGTGCTTTAGGAACTCACTCACGACTCATCCAAGTCCCTCCAAGACATCTCTCGTTTACTCCTTTTGGAGTAGTCCATACCTCCCCAAAGGTCTCTACATCCTAATAGCCGATCCTTTCTTGAACTTCTGACCTTCCAATGCTTTTACAAGTGAAACTCCGCCTTGATAATCATCCCAAACAAACATACTGACATTTAACACCAACTCACGACACACCTTTGCCTACCACTCACTTCTCCCCGCCTCCCAGGTCCATGAAACAAGTGTCAGGTGAACTCTCGATCCTATGTCGCCCGATTCAGAGGTCACCTCCGCTTACTCAATCTTCGGGCTGAACAAAAAAGATAACTCTTCCCAAGGCCCTCGATTTATGTCTTCGACTTAACGCTGTCGAGTCGCCACGCTGATTCTGCGCTACTGTGAGGGTGAACTCGAATCAACAAAATTTGTATCCTATGTTCCTCCCATTTCATCGTAGTCAAGCTTACCGCAGATAAATCATTTCAGTGGTCGAACACTGTGGATGGGCTTTTCTTCAGATAAATTATTTAAGTGAAGTCAAAATGAATTAAATTTGATTTTAAGGTTTTGTGAAATAAAGTGGTGTGGTTGGTTGCAAACTGAAAATAAATAAAATAAATGTAAAATAGAACCCTCTTTGAAGTCTCGCCACCGTTTAGTGGTTCAAAGGTACCAACGTGTCCTGCCTTTTCCTCAAGGCAAAAGGATGACATATAATCATTTCCGAACTGCCTCTTCATTTGGGTATTTCAAAACTCTAAACTCCTAAAATTATTTCTTCTAATGTATACATTTGTTACCCTTAATGTTTCAAAATGCTAAACCTCATCGGATCTAACTCTGCAGGAGCTCATAAATGATAAATCTAAATGGGCATCAGTGATCTAATAGTGTGCATCAACCTTGAAAGCTTGCCAAGTACTGGCCACTTAGGGTACATCACAGTGATTCAAACCTAAAAAGTGAACATGTAACAAGAAAAAGGAATAACCGTCAAGGCAGAAAAACATGAGGACAAGCCTCCCATGTGAGATATGGTACCAAGAACATTCAAGCAGATTAAGCATCCATCGAACTACAAAGCCACAAATACATACGGCTAGGTCGGATCTAGGAGGTGTCTCTCTGAAACCCAGAGTGAGATGTGGGTTTAAATGCTCATAAATGCAAGCAGATAAATGAGAGGCATGAAAACTTACCCAACCCCCACTAAAGGACTTCCTTCAAGGAAAGGGGGCTTTATACTAAGCATACCCTCGGGCTCTGTCACCAAGGTATGTTTGGTTGCCGAGAAAATGAGAGAAAGAGGAGAGAGGAGAGCAAATGAAAAGCTGCGCTGTGAGTGTATTGAAAAGATTAAAGAAGGCAAAATTATTGGGGGAGCTTATATAGTCAACCCTAATGTGTGTGAAATGACAAAAAGGACTAAAATATGAAATTACAATAGGGACAAAATGGTAATTAATCAAAACGGGGTCGTTTGGAATCAAAAACATCAAAATCACAGGGTAGCAAATTTCGCTATGTAGGGAATTTCGCTAGTATAGCGAAAATTTCTCTAGCCTAGCGAAATTTCGCTAGCCTAGCGAAATTCTACAGAGATAGAGAAATTCAAGAAATTTGTTATCAATGTGTAGCTGAATTTGGCTATTAGCCAAATTCCCGTCAGCCTAGCGAAATCTCCAGTGAGCTAAATGGGGGAATTTACTGTGCCTAGAGAAAATCACTCACTAGATTGCAATCTCGCTAAGGATTGCACTTAATCCCAAATAAATTTTCTAATCATAGCGAAATTCTTACCTCTCCCGCTTCCTCGCTTCTTACACTCCGATTCTCCCGCACTTTATTCATCACTTTGCCTTCAATCTTCACTTTAATCTCGACATTCCCATCACCTCGCTCGATTTAAATCATTGAGGATTCTCGCATTTAACACAATAGGAAGTGTTTGCCGGACAGGTCTCAAAACCCGCAAACCCCAAAACAATCTCGAAAACAAATCAAAAACTCCAAGTGGACATGCACATGACAATCTGTTTAATCTATCCGATTGAAGTAAAAAGCACTAAACCTATCTTGAATAGGGCTCAAAATAGCACTTTTTGGGCACTAATCACACCCCTAACCGACACGCTAGTCCCCTTTAGCAATGCAAAAACAATGGATACGTGGCTTTATGTATGTGGATCAAAAGTGTATGTACAGTAAGCTCTTTACTTTATTATGAACAATTTATATCCCGTATGAAAAATCGCATGAAAGAGCAAAACCATATAAGAACAAGTTTTTAAGGCAAATATTGGTTCCAAGGATACAACTCAATTTCCACCAAAATCTAAATGTTCCTAAGGTAACTGTACCTTGAGCCAACAAAGTGCAAAGCCATTCCCCTCCCCCAACCTAGCCACGCCATGGCCATAAAACCGCTGAACAACCTAAATAGGATTAGCTATGAATTTTATTTCTTTATTAGACTAAATTGTAGGGTGCATTGCTAGCACTACTTCACCAAAGTCCGTGTAATCTGGGTCCACCGATGACTCCCAACCAATTAAGGTTTAGTGCATCAAGTCAAAAGGATCACTCGACTACAAACTCTGCTGTGTTTACTTCCGATCAATGACTCTCAGAATTACACCTACACACGCCTAAACTTCACCCTTCCACCGTAGCTTAACACTAAGTCGATGACTTCAAACTAATTATAGTTTAGGCATCGCTTTGAAGAAGCCAATGTGATACCCTTGACCGTGTTTGGTTTCAAGGCAAAGGCCACTTCATTTTATTCTTTTTTTTTTTTTTTAAATGGAAGACTACATTGGTCTTCATACATGGGTAACACAAACCTATTATGGGTCATCAACAGGTCTAAGGTCGGCTTTGCAAGTTGGAAATAGGTATAAAGCTTCTCAACCTATTGGCACAATCAAAGTACAGTGTGAATCTAGCTTAAAGCGGGGGAATGCTCAAGGTTGACTTTGCGCCGGAACTTCAATTGACTAAAAACTAAATCATGCATGGAATTGTTCTATTGATTATGGTATTACTGTGGCTCTAAACTTGTCCAACTAAAGGTAAGAGCAGAAACACAACAAAAAGACCGCCTATTATCACACACTTACATCCCCGAACAATCCTATGCAAAATAAGTAGTAGTTAATAAAGCTTAAACAAAACAAATGTGATAGATGTCCTCCCAATCCTAACTTTTCCCCTCAACCAAAGTATAACTGTCTCCAGATTGGAAAAGCTAGGGAAGTAAGTGCTAATTACTCTACTCTCGTGGTGGTGTATACGCTGATCTCAAGTCGAAATTTCGGCCGCCAAAGATAATCCCAAGAGGTCGCCGAACCGCAGCGAATGCCGAGGTTCGATGCTCCACCACCCAGACTAATCAAATCCACTATGCTACGCGGTATGCAACCGCCATCTTGTTCGAGGTAGCGGGCAAAACTCGGGACAATGGCTACTAATCTTTGAAGTTTTGCAGAATAGCGTGATGGTCGACTTTATGGTGGGTGTTTTGGGGGTTTTGCCGACTGACGAAAGCAGGGGCGTGATATAATGGATCATGAGGGGCCACCGCGTGCTGGGCTTGGTGGCTTGGGCAGTGGCAAAGGATTCAAGTTCACAGGGGATTGGTCAAGGATAGGTTCTGGGCTCTTCCACTGTTTCATGTCCACTCGCTTCTTCTCAACAATGGAAAGGTCGCTTCCTTCTTCCTCCCATAGGCGCATAAAGAAAGACTAACCGAGGATTCAAAATTTTCCACTGCCTTCTTGTGGCTACAGACGACTTCACCATGGTGCCACTTTGACACTTCCTCGTGGATATCATGTCATCAATTGTGCTCAATGAATCTTGCAGGTCATTCCCATTCATGCTCAAAATCATTGTTTAGCCCATCTAACCTTCGTCCAGTGGGAATTCTCCTGTGGATTTTTCAATTGGGCATTGAATTTCCTTTGTTCATCCACAAGATTACCCACCGGGCCTTAAGAAGGTCCAAAATGGCCTCGCTTCAACCGGAGAACACTGTGGTGGTTGTGGTGGCCGAGGAGCGAGGTATACCCCGTGGAGGAAACCATGCAGAGGGTGCACTCATCCACAGTCTCCGTAGTCTCATGGACTAGGTGGGTTTGGATTTCTCCCTCCCAGGTTGTCGATTTGCCATGCGAGGTCTTATAGTCCCTCACGGCATATGCCCTAGGTTACTCTCCCGACCGTATTTCTCATGGGCGTTCCATTTTCCTCACCAATTTTCCTTATTAACCTCGAATCGCTTGCCTTAGAATCTTTAACCCACTCGAAATGGATTCCCCAAAGAAAACAGTAAGGCATTACACCAAACAAAGGAAAAAAAAACAACTCTACTAAAAAGGGTAAAGTTAGATAAAAAAAAAAAAAAAACAAGATAATATGAAACAAAATTAAACACACTGAAAACACTAAAAATATATATATGTACAAGAAAATTCGCCAAAACTTGTGATGAGGATCACAAGTGTTCAATGTCATCATCTCGCACTTAGGCACCATCCCAAGAACGGCGCCCATTTGATCTGGTGCTACTTTAGTGATCCTAATCAATAAAAATTATCCTGAGAATTTCCCATCGCGTAGTCATTTACCGCAAAGATAGCGGTCTAGGGTCGAACACGGGCTGCCTTTCTTCAGATAAAATGATTTATGAAGTAAAATGTGAATTAAATTGATTTTAAGGTTTTGTGAAAATAAAGGGAAGGTATTATTGTAAATCAAAATAACAAAATAAAATGTAAAGAAACTCAGTTCGCCACTGTTTAGGGTTCAAGGCATTCAACGTGTCCTGTCTTTTTCATTGGGAGATGATATATAGTCATTTCCCTAACTCGCTCATTCGCTTTAAACCTAAACCTCAAAATTATTTCTCTTCTAATGTATAGCATTTGTTACCCCTAATGTTTCAAAACAAGGAAACCTCATCGATCTAACTCGCAGGAGTCATAAATGATAACTAAATGGGCATCAAAGTGATCTAATAGTAAGCATCCACAATCTGAAAGCCACAAATACCGGCCACTTAGGTACACTGCTGCTGATTCAAACTCTAAAAAGTGAACATGTAAATGTGTGAAAAGGAATAAACAAGCCATGGTGAAAAACATGAGGACAAGCCTCATGAGATATGTGGCATTCAAGAACATTCAAGTCCTTAATAAAGGTATATATGGCCTCAAAAAGGCAACCTACGGCAACTAATAAGAGACAACCAAGTGGATGATAAAGGATCTATGATTAAGCATCCACTCAGAATTCACAAGTTTAAGCAATACACATCAAGCAAATGGATCTAGGAGGTTTCAAACTCTAAAGTGAGATGCAGGAGCTTAAATGCTCATAAATGCAAGGTGATAAATGAGAGTATGAAAACTTACCTCCAAACCCCACTGCGACCCTCCTCTTCATGAAAGTAGTTTTAGCCAAGATATCTTGGCTCATTACTCAAAGGTATGTTTGGTAGCCGAGAAAATAAGAGAAAGAGGAGAGAGAAGAGAGCAAAATGAAAAGCTGCGCGTATGTACTGAAAGATTAAAGTTAGGGTTACAAAAATTGTAGGGGAGCTTATATAGTCAACCCCAATGTGTGAAATGACAAAAAGGCCTAAAATATGAAATTACAACAGGGACAAAATGGTAATTAATAAAACAGGTCGTTTGGAATCAAAAACATCAAAATCGCTGTGGTAGCAAATTTCATCTATGCAGTGGAATTTTGTTAGTATAGCCAAAATTCCTCATGAAGCCTAGCTAAATTCTCTAGCCTAGCTTAAATTCTACAGAGATATGGAAATCAAGAAATTCTCGCTTATCAATGTGCTGAATTTCTCGCTAGCCTAGCTTAAATCTCAGGTGAGATAAATAAATCAATTTTCGGCTAGGTACAAGAATTTCGCTAGCCTAGCGAAAATTCCTCACTCACTAGGATTGCTTAGTCTTCGCTTATGATTGTAAATTTTCGCAACTCATAAATTTTTCGTAATCATAGAGAAATTCCCGGGATTGCTCCTGCCTGCTGCACACCGTATTCCCTCCCCGCACTTCTTTATTCATCACTTGCCTTCAATTCTTCACCGACCGATATTTCATCACCTCGCTCGGCGAAATCATCGAGGATTCTCGTGATTTAACACCACAGGAAGCCGTTTCTGTCGATTGAAGTTCTCAAAACGCAAACTACCCAAAACAACTTCAAAACAAATCAAAACTCTAAGGGACATGCACATGATTAATTGGTTTTGATCTGATTCGACTTAGTGTTAAAAGTACCTAAAACTGATCCTAAACAAAAATCCAAAACAGCACCTCAGCCAACCAACCACACCCCTACCCAAGAATGCCAAACTTTATTCCTCGATGCTAGCGTAAGCGCACACTATCTGACGTACCCGGCCTCAGGGATCGACCAACCCATGTGCAAGTGCCGTCACATGAACCTCTTCGCCTTCAAAGTTTTACGAATATTTGCTACCACCATCAAGATCCAGATCACTATCGGCTTCACTGGCTCAAGACTGTGTCTTAAGGCCATCACGCGGCCTCCTACCATCGGAGGCCCGGCCTCGCCTCGACGGCCGGTATAGGTCACACACTTCACTCATCCATTTCGCTAGTTAATTCGCAGTGAGCTGGTTACACACTCTTAGCGGATTTCACTTCCATGACCAATCGTCGTCTTAATCGACCAACACCCTAGTGGGTTCTAGACATACAATAAGACCAGAACTCGGTCTATTATCCTGATGATCATTGGTCATTATCAAATGGTCTGACTGAGCCCGATTCACGGTCTCACTAATGGAGCAACAGGTCATTCATCGATGTAGTAAAGTTTGAATAGCTCAGGCGCCATACCGATGCTCTAATCATTGTCTTTACCCAATAGAACTCACCCGCGGGCTCCAGCTATCTTGAGGGAAACTTCGGAGGGAACTAGCTACTAGATGGTTCGGTTATTCTTTCGCCCCTATACCCAAGTCAAACGAACGACGGTATCGCCAGATCGCGGCCTCCACCAGAGCTTCTCTCGCTTTGCCCCGCAGCATAGTTCATCATCTTCAGTCCCGGAGCAAAGATGCTCTCACCAACCCTTCTCGTAAGATCAAGGTCGGTCGATGGTGCACCCTACCAGGGGATCCCAATCGACAAATTTCCTCATTTACGTTTACTAGCCCGCGACTCCGCATTACATGTCGACTCGGTTCGCGGTTTCAAGACGCAGAACGGTTCACCGGGCCGACGCCATGAGTGCACAGTGTCGAAGATGTCTGGCGAGCACGCCGTGGTAATTCCACCGATCCAGTTACTCACGCCCACGGTATGACTACAAACCCAGCCCACTGCCACTTAAACTCTGGCTGGGCCCTGCACACTGAGCTCACTCGGCCGTCACCCGCGATTCAGCACTCGCCCTCAAGATCCACCCAGCCCCCCATCGCAACTCATCCGCTCTCCCCGACAATTTTGGCACTCTTTTGACTCTCTTTCAAAGTCCCATCTTTCCTCAAGGGTACTTGTTTGCTACTCCAGCTCTCGCCGATTTAGCTCGACGAATTCTACTGGCCCATCAGCTGCATTCCCCCAAATAACCCGACTCATCGATAAAGGCCTCAGAAAGGAGTAGGGTCCGGCACGATGTGGGTTTCACTCTTCTCCGCGCCTTCCAGGGACTTAGGCCCTGGCCCCACTGAGGATGCTTCTCTAGACTATAACTTGGATTCGTAGACCGCCCGATTCCTGCTTCCGGCCTTCCTGGCTCAGCCACTGCACTTGCTGAATCCTTGTAAGCTCTCTTTGTCTCGCTTATTGATATGCTTAAACTCGCCGGTGTTCCCAGCCTCCGACCCTGGGTCGTCGAGGTTCCTGTCTCAGGCCCCACTGCGGCGGTCACACTGGGACATTTTGAGATTCTCCTCCTTCTCCTCTCAGACCGAGGGAAAGGATCGAGGGTTCATTCCAAACCACCGCTTGTCGTGGGCGTGTATTGCCATAGAGATGACCAATTACTTGATGAGAATATAAGGAGTTAATGTCCACAACCCAAGTCTTCACTCTAGGTTGAGGCATTACGTTTTTTAATGAGGCAAAGGTTCCACCTAATGGCTACAAAGCAACTTACGCTCAAAAAAGACTCGACAGATTCACGGGATTCGTAATTCACACCAAGCATTGCATTTTTCTACATTCTTCATATGAGCCTAGATATTTTGCTTGTTTGAGAGTCGTTTTGTTAGTTAACGACTATGCCTTCTTCATGAGCACCCGTGGATCTAGGCGACTAGGATGGCATGTTTTGCTGTATTTTCCTCGGGCGCTTTCCACGCCGTTCGCTGTTGAACGAAGGTCCCCCAGAAGACTCTATGCATGTCAGCTGATATTCACGAGGCCCACCGATCCATCGAGAGCAGAGTGGAGGGTCAATACCGCTCCGCCCCTCGACGCGGATATTAAACAATGTGTTCACGGGTCGTTCGGTCGATAACGACAATTATCCTTCCGCGAGGTTCAATTCACGGAACCTTGTTATGACTTCTCCTCTAAATGATAAGGTTCGCGGACTTCTCGGGACGCCGCAGCGATGAACCGCCCACGCCGCCGCGATCCGAACACTTAACGGACCATTCAATCGTAGAGTGACGTGGTGTACAAAGGGCAGGACGAGTCGTGACGGAGCGATGACTCATGCCTTTACAGGAATTTTGCTGAAGACTACCAAATGATCTATCCCCATCATGATGAAATTTCAAAGATTACCCGCCCGCTTCAAGGCGATAGACTCAAGTGAATACATATGTAGCGTGTGGGCCTGCACATCTAAGGGCATCACGCACTGCTATCGCTCAACTCGCCTGCTGCCATAGTCCCTTAAGAAGCTGGCCGCGGAGACTGCCTTTTGCATGCAGCTAGTTAGCAAGCCGAGGTCTCGCTTCGTTGAACGGAATTAACTAGGACTAATCACCCACCAATCAAGAATGGTGCAGGTATTTACTAATGAGAATTGTTGTTAGCCTAGTCCGTCAATCCTTACCGCGTTCGACTTCTGGGTGTTTCTGTTATCAAATTGCCGCAGGCTCCACTCCTAGTGGTGCCTCTCCGTCTGACCCTAAGTTTCAGCCTGAAAGGATCAAACTCCCCAGAACCCAAAAACTTTGATTTCATAAGGTGCCGGAGTCCTAAAAGCAACATCCGCCGATCCGGTCACATCATTTACGGTCGAGACCAGACGGTATCCGATCGCCTTCGAGCACCCAACTTTGTTCTGATTAATGAAAACATCCTGGCAACGTTAGCTTGTTCGCCTTCATAAATCCAAGAATTTCACCTCTGACTATGAAATACGAATGCCCCTGACTGTCCTTGTTAATCATTACTCCGATCCCGGCACAAATACACAGACCAAAATCCTATGATCCCATGCTAATGTATCCATAGCGAGGCTTGCTTTGGAAAATTCTAATTTCTTCAAAGTAACAATAATCGGCTGCACGGCCCGGCCGCTACTACACTCGTGAGCCGCATCATCGGTAGAAGGGACAAGAGACCGTGCACACCGTAGCGCACCGACCACCCATTTTAAAGTCCAACCAGCTTTTAACCCAGAATAACTTAATATACGCTATATTGAGCCGGAATTACTATGGTCATATAATCGTAATTGCCTCCAATGGATCCTCGTTATGATTTAGATTGTACCTATTCCAATTACTAGACCTCAAAGAGCCCAGATTGTTATCATTGTCACCACCTCTGCAATGATTAGGTACTCATCACGCCTTCCTCGCATGTGGTAGCCAAGCCAAGCTCCTCCTAATCGAACCCCACCCTCCGTCACCCGCCAATACCATGGTAGCCACCATCACCACGAAAGCCGATAGCAAATATTTGAATGATGCTGTCGCACGATGGTCGCGATCCGGGTCGAGTTATCACGAATCATCATAGCAACGGGCATAGCCCGTGGCGACCTTTTATCTAATAAATGACCTTCCAGTCACGATATCGATGGTCCAGAATACATTGTTATTCCGAGTAGAGTACCATCAAACAAACTATAATCGACGACGAGCCATTCGCAGGCCAATAAATAATTAGTTCATACTTACACATGCATAAGTCGACCTGGTGATAAAGCATATGACTACCGCAAGATCAACCAGGTAGCATTCTTGCGGTAACGCTCTGAACCGCATGCACTAGCCCAGACCACAAATGGGTACTTAGGGCAAGCAATGGTTTTGAGTTGTAAAACAAAACCATATTTCAAAGAGCAAGCAAGAACAAAATACATTTTATAAATAGGGCCTAAACGAAATTTTGGGGTTTTAAGCAAAGCATACAGTCGATATTTCTCAGACGTGCGCGGTGGTGTTAGGACATCATTTCATGCATTTTAGATTTGCCTGGTCTGCAAACTTAGTTCATGCATCATGCTAGAAGAAATTGAAACCGAGCAGAGAGATGAAAAAGTAAGAAAATTTTATCTCGTATAGCAACCGCGCGACGGAGAAAACCGAAGCTCGCGGGTTTATGAGTACATCTCCCTTGGAAAAGGATGGAGCGTGAGAATCAAGTGAAGGTTCAAGTGCATATTGGGAAAGGATACAACCTGGACTACGGTGCCTGTGCTCGAGAGTCACATCTCACGAGAGAACCCTACAGGGGAGATGGATCCTCCTCCTGACTGAAGTGCAAGTGGTGCTCTAAAAAAAAAACACGCCAGAGTTTCTTCAAGCCCATTCTGAGCTGTAAGTATTTACTTTGTAATGAGGTATTTGAGCTTGATTGAGAGAGTGTATTGTTGATAGTTAAACTGGCTTTTGTTTTTTTCTTTCAATTCAACTTTAGAAGAATAATAAGCGAATATACTTTTATAAGATATGGATAGGGGAGTTCTCTTTCTACTATCGAGGAGAGTAACTGTGTAACACCCTAAAAATAACCTAGCAGTTTTATATCATGTTTATGGTATAAAATAAGTTATATTATATTTTTCCAAAATTTATATTGTCAAAGAACAAAAAAATGATAAAACCTTGAAATTATGTTGTAATTCATAGTTAAATTGGTAAAATGTCAAATGAGACCCAAGTGGGTCATACATTTTGCGTGAAGCTTAAATGCCTCCACACGCACTATCATGGCAATGGATATTCAGAATTCTTCCCTGCCTTCCTTCCCACACATCGTATTATCCGATCAAGACAATACTGAACAAGTGATGGCTCCTCCCACAGTGTGCACGAATGAACCCTTGCATGGAAGAACTTCACACATGAGTACATGTTATAGGTGACTTTTGTCACATCACATGTCGCTTCACTACACTAGATAATTTCCTAAGACTCCGAAACGTGTAAATTCCGACCCGTCTCTAATTCGACTAAATTCGACGTGGTAAAGATGACCGTTTGAGAGTTATCACAATTCACCTCGGAGGGTAGTTCAATATTTTTACTAAGTTTTAGGTAAGTTTTCAAGAAATAAAAATTTCATTCCTGAAAACCAGACATCTTTCACCCCTAACTGTTACCATTTAAGTGGTCGCGCTAACCCTTACATTTATGTCCCTAACCCGATTCCTTGCTGAACTCGTGCCCCGTCAGCTGATCATTCCAGTTATGCCTATACCAATGACTCACAGATACGATGTTATTGTATATATGTGTGTATGAATTTCGGGACGAAATTCTTTTGAGGGGAGGAGAATGTGAAACCCGGATAAAGTAAATCGACAAACACAGCTTCAGAACCTCGAAATTTATATCTCGTATGATCGACACGGATCGCTACCGTTGAATCTCGGCCTCACGAAATATAGCTACTCAACAAGGGACCACGAGAGAAGTGGTGAAACATTCGTGAGATAAAATGTTCGAGGAAATTTGGTCGTTAAAAAGGTGTGCTACTCCTGCATGTGTATGCTAGTGGGAAGCCGTGAGAGACTGGAGCTACACAAGGAGGACCCAGGAGTGCAAGTATCTTTAGATCTTAGGATGTCGCGTTGAACAAGGGCGCAGTTAACGCCAGAAGGTGCTTTTGTTTTGAAAATCGCGATTTTACCGTGATTCGCTTTAGCATATGTGAGAGCCTGGCGACTCTGACACGCGATCGATCACGTAGACATTCGAAAGAGGCTCATTAAATCGTCAATGCGATTGTTTGCTACAGACACACGAAAGGAGGAACCCATGAAATTATCACCACTGGTCATCACCCCGTCCTCCCGAACTGCCTTCACTCAATCTCTCTATCCGTCTCCTTCTCTTCAACTTGCTCCACCCCTTGCCTCAGAATCACCTTTATACCTGGGAACCTCGTGCCCATCAAGGCTCAGAAAATTAAACTTTTAGAGCTCCCATATTGGAATGGGAGACCTCACTATGCCGCAGCGAAGGGAGCTTCGCTCATGAACAAAAAGTTTTCTTTTTAAGTATAGCAATTTTCATGAATTTTGTTTTTATATCTTTAACTTTCATTTTAATTATAGTTCTAGCATCAAAATCACGTCTTTTTTTGATAGGGTACAGCGTCATAGTCTTGTTGAGGATATAAAAACAAAATTTATGAAAGTTGCTATATTTCAAATGCAAACTTTTTATTCAATATTTAAATGTAAAAGGCATGAAAGCTACATTTGACATTTTTTGGGGCTTCTGAGAGCTCAGATATCACGAAGGAAAGCATGAAATATGCCGGTTGAATATTGCTGGTTCCGAGAGGCTGCTCGCAGATAGAATTGATAACATTGCCATGGTTCCTAACTTCATTTCAATACTTTCACACATTAAAACCAATAGAATGAAAATGGGAAACTAACAATATATATAAATAACAACATGAATTTTTTCATGAGTGAAATAATTTCATTTTTGAAATAAATCAATATGATACCAAGATAAACTAATTAAGAAAGCGGTCATTTAAGTATTATGCCTCAAAGATAAGAGACGGATTCTTTTACGGGTTCAGAAAATGTCATAAACATCAATTTCATCAAATCAGGAGGAAACATGTTCTCTCGGCAACATTATCATTCGCCTGATGATCAAACACTTCTTCCATCGCAAGAACTGCTCTGCCAGACAACAAAGTTGGATTTACCATACCGGTCAGACAGAGAACCGGTGAGAGTTGGTTTTTCTACTCCAATTGATCAAATAATGCTGTAATTACTTGATAAATCAGGTATCCAACTGGAACCAATTTGAAGAACCTTTACTTCGATATCATGAATGTTGTTGGAGCCCAAATCCACCGTAGGGAAATTGTTCTCGACGTCTTTGCTCGAGTTTCGTCATACGCTTTCTATGGTATTGATAAAGAGAATGCCAAAAGAGAAGGCAAATAAGCTGAATTTTTCCCCTAAACGGATAACTGATTCAGTTCAGCCAGAGGTTACTACTTGAAGATTACTACTAAGATTGCTGAGTAGAGAAAATTATGGCACCAAAGCTTGGAGGTAGTCCAATATTACCTAGCCGTTCTTGCTGGAGAGCACTAATCATCAACGATGGATGTCTAGTAGCAAAGCTTCGTCATGCGCTTGAGGAATATTCTGTATTTCTGCAAAAGCAGCATAAGGACCATCATTAGTGTTAAAGGCATGATATTCATGTTAAACACAAATTCTAAGCTTTTAGGAGAGTTGGTCATTTAACATGGTATTAGAGCTTGGTTTGGTAGGAGGTCCTAGGTTCGAGCCACCTCTTTGCAATTTAACCCCATTTGTTGATTTGAAAGTCCATGAAGGACTCTATTTGGTTTATTTGACTCTCTACATGTGTATATGGGACTGCACATGGGAGACGGTGTTAAAGGCATGATATTCATGTTAAACCCAAGTTCTACAAGCTTGAGCTTTTAGGAGAGTTGGTCGTTTAACATGGTATCATATTTTGGTTTGGTAGGAGGTCCTATGTTCGAGCCACCTCTCTGCAATTTAACCTACTCATGACAAGGTCTACTGAGGACTCTATTTTGTTTGTTTGACTCTCCACGTGCAAGTATGGGGATGCACGTGAGGGAGGGTGTTAAAAGCATGATATTCATGTTAAACTCAAATCCTACAAGCTTGAGCTTTTAGGAAAGTTAGTCATTTAACATGGTTTCAGAGCTTGGTTTGGCAAGAGGTCCTGTGTTCGAGTCACCTCTCTGCAATTTAACCGCATTTGTTGACTTGAAAGTCCATGGAAGAATCTATTAGTTTGTTTGACTCTCCACGTGTGGGTATGGGGCTAAACGTGAGGGAGGGTGTCAAAGACATGATATTCATGTTAAAGTCAAATCCTACAAGCTTGAGTTTTTAGGAGAGTTGGTCATTTAACAATTGGTAAGTAGAAATGACTTATAGACATAAAAAAAGGTTTTCTAGAGAAACACAATTGTGGTTCTTTTAACAAGCAAAGTCTAACATGAAATTGTAGAGGTTGTTTCAAATCAAAAGATTAGAATTCTACAAGCTGATACATGATAAGTATTCCACTGCCTAACAATATTTCTATATAAAAACATGACAAAAAATTTCATCATTGTTCAAATCTCTTGACCAAATTTTCCGTAGTAACCATATGTTCAAACCTTAAATTTTTAGCAAAAAATTAACATATGGTCAGGCAACTCAGCCCAGGCCCAACCCTCATAGCAGGCCATAGAGATCGAAGAGTGTCGGGCGGGAAAAGGCCCAGCCCTAGCTTGCCCCATGAGTGTCGCCGCCTCTGGTCTCTGATATCTCCAGGATTGAGCTCAGATAGCCTACCAATAGAATGCCCGGCTGGTCGTCCACCCGGGCGCTTGGGGATAGTTGTCCACCCTGGCACTTGGACATAGTCGTCCACCCGGGTGCTTGGGGGTATCATAGCCCGGACGGCTCATTTATCTCAAAGGTATATTTTCCCGAGCGTAGTTCTCCCAAGCAATGTTGCCAGCTGAATTTCTATTTTAAGCACATAAATTCATCTATGAATTGACCTCGTCGACTCCGACGAAATAGGGAAGTATTCACAAATATCATCCTTATCTGGAAAGAAGTTATTCACAAAGGAAACAATCCCCCTTTTTTCCGAAATAAGAGCTAACTTCCTCTACCATTAGGGAAAGAAATCCTCCACCTTACGGGAAAGATGAATCTATCTTCCTCCATAAAAGGGAGACTTATCACACCAAAGACTCCGTGACGACCACGATCTAAGAATTCATTTTCTTTCCGCACTTTGAATCTCTTTAAAAGGCTGACTTACTTACTCCTGAGGGGCGATTGATCACCTCTGTCGTTTCAGGTTGGCTTTCAGGTTGTTACCAGACAGAAGCAGACTGGGTGAATGCCACGACGATCTATTGGCTCCAGGAATTCAGGAGACCACAATTGGCGTCGTCTGTGGGAATCGCCGAGCAAAAAGTCGCAAAGGCTGTATGCAAGAGCTTGGATACATCCGCTCCCTGACATCCCCCCAATTTGCAAAGCCTTGGTAGTTCCCGAACATCCCGTAAGATCATCGAAATTCAACACCATGACTAGCAATCCCGTGAACCTGCCCTCAAGACCGGGCCTCCGCATCAAGAACTCGAAGTAAGACAAGAGGAGCAGGCAAATGTGATGGTCAACGCGCGACAGACAAATCGATCAAGGAAGAAACGAGCGCCATGCAGCACAAATAGCCGCCCGCCAAGCTTCACGAGAAACTCCCCTTTCCTTCCTATCCTGGCAAAGGCAAAGAGGCTGCTTTACCAGACATCGACCTACCGGCAGATGATGAATTATCCTCCGACAGTTCCCCTCTCATGCGTTGCTCATCATCTCCGAACGTCGCAGAAGCTCATTCAAGAAAAGGCCGTCTCTCCAGCCCACCCGGTCCGTCAGTGTCATAAGATATCGGATGTGGAGAGAACCCAGCAGAGGCCAACGACCACCCATGGCCGCTTAGCAATATGCGCCCGATCTAACCGGGGGCCTCCCCTAACCATTACCATCCATATATCCGCCGTGAGCGCCCCGCATCTCAAATGGTTCACACTGCCGGGACCAGCAGACATGCTTTCCACTCCCCTTGGATAACATATCCTTGATTACAATCCTCCCTGTGGCTTTTCCATTCCACCCTTCGCCATGTACGATGGCTCCTCCGATCCATATGATCATATGTTACATTATAATCAAGCAATGATCCTGAACGCCTGACGACAATACTCAGGCGGTATTTCACAAATTTCAAGGGCCCCGCTGTGCATGGTTCCACAAGCTCTCAGGATCGATGTTAAACACGTTTAGCGAGCCAGGCATTTTTTCTCAATATTTATGCTCAACAGCAGTAAAGGGAAACATTAGCTCTCCAATCCATCCTCAAACGTAAAGACGAGTCCATCAGGACTTCACACGCAGTTCGCAGTGTCGCTCAAGAAATTGATATGTATAGTATGGACGCAGCTTTATTGCACTCGTACAGCTTGGGCCGACCACCCCGTTCTTCCAAATTCCTATCGCTTGACCCACTAAGAACTATGGAAGAAAGCATATCGTCTGGGCCGATAAATCTCTCTACTGGAGGATACATCTGAGCCATGCATA
The DNA here is from genome assembly GCA_016808115.1 of Tetrastigma voinierianum. Taxonomy (NCBI): domain Eukaryota; kingdom Viridiplantae; phylum Streptophyta; class Magnoliopsida; order Vitales; family Vitaceae; genus Tetrastigma; species Tetrastigma voinierianum. Next base: position 104,214 of record JAEQBH010002328.1, on the reverse strand, counting down.
GCTATGATAACCACCCAAAGAAATAAGCCCGCGACTAAGGGCCCGACCGTGCAGAAAAGCGATCAAGGTAAGAGCCAAAAACGCCTCGATGGACAAGCTGAGAAGAAGAAAGATCCTCCCGCGATCGCCTCAACATCACACCACTCCTACCTCATCTCGGACCTTCCCGACTTAAACCTACCACTAATGAGGCCGGGCCGGACTAAATAATAGATCCTTACGATGTGACTATCACCGAGACCATGGCCACGAAACCGACAATTGTCAGAGCCTCAAGTTCCTGGTGGAGAAACTAATTCGCGCGCCACCGACAAGATGGCGGGGGCCAACCGCTGGGGCACCGCCATTCCCGCGATGCATAAGGCAAGGGCGTAAATTGAACACGCTCCGAACTCGACCGACCATTAACTTCATATCAAATACCAACCAATACCAATCCAAGAAGACTGAGAAGGAACTTCACGACCGCCTCGGCAGATCAAATAAACGCCACGCGAATCGTGGAAGCATCCTCACAGACAGCCCGTGGACGACCCCGGCTATCCTTTCCAATCTATTAACCCTATTGACTGGCCATCACTCCACACTATGATGCACTTGTATTAACTGTATGCATTAATAGCTTTGATGTACACAGAGTCCTTGTCGATCCAGCAAACAAGAGCCTGATTTACTCGCATCTCCGCTCTTCCAATGGGATGAGAACTGATTGGCCATCTCCACTCCGCACCTTGATGTGCTTCAATGGAGAATCAACACCGTCATCGAGACATCACGTTTTCTGTTAAAGCAGGTCCCGTAACCCAAGTACTATTTTTTGTGGTGGAAGATTTGGGACCTTATAATGCTATTCAATGGCCCGACCAAGATGCACGAAAGCTGGCCCTCCTGCATACTCACCAAACAATCGCCATTTCCAACCAAGGCTCTGACAGTTAACCTCCAGGGACGCCAATTAGCCGCACAGCAGTGTTATCAAACCTTCCTACAAGAACCCGGACAAGCTGACCGCTCTGGAGATCCACCTCCGGAAAACCAACCCTCACAATAGCAATCATAGTCATCTGCCCGGCTCGCCTCGGATGAAAGAGAGCCATTGGCTGCGGACCCATTGGAAGCCGTGTCTCTCGACAGGTCAGACATATTCATCTACATTAGTACCCTCCTCTCCCAGGAGGAGAAGGCCTGGTTACGCCAGGTCATACAATTCAACGCCGATGTGTTTGCTTGGACTCATGCGGATATGCCTAGGATCATTCCCCTCCACGCTGCACACAAGCTAAATCTCGCCCCTACTGCCAAGCCAGTTAAACAAAGAGTGAGACGATTTCACCCTGATCGTCACCTAGTTATCCAGACCGAAGTTGATAACCTTCTACATAATGGATTCATCAGGGCAGTAAAATATCTCGAGTGGTTGGCCAATGTAGTGGTGGTCCCAAAAAAGGAGAACAAATGGAGAGTATGTGTCACCATAGACCTCACGACGCTCGTCTGCAAGACAACCGCCTTATATAGATCAGATTGTAGATGCCTTGGTGATTAAGTGTCTAAATAAGCAAGGCTATTTCAACCCTATATTAGATAGGTTTCAGTAAGCCACAGCGCTTAATCATGTCATTTTTACCAATTGAAGTGTTCAAGTCTTCTTAGTTTCACTTATGCCGCTTAGAGGTTATTTTTGGTTGTTTTGGTGTTTTTGCGTACTTCGGGGAGTTCGATATCGAGACATATGATGAATCACGAAGATCGAACCTAATCGGTCAACCATCAATCATACCAAAAATCAAAGAGAGAATGAAGGCAAAGTGAAGAAAAATCAATGCAATAGAGGACAGGAGGCAATGCAGTGAAGATTAGCAATTCCAGGGAATTTCGCTAAGATTGCAAAAATTTCGCTGGGATTGCGAAAATTTCGCAACTTTAGCGAAAATTTCGCAACTTAATAAATCGACAATTTTCGCTAGACCCAAAATTTTCGCTAAAGTGCTGTTCCTAGCGAAATTTTGCATTTTCGCTTTTACCACAAGAATTTTCGCTTAAGCTAGCGAAATCAGCACGCCAGCTTAAAAAATTCCCGGTTGCTTATCTCTTGGTGATTTCGCTACCTAGCGAAATTTTCGCTAGCTAGCGAAATTTTCGCCACTAGCGAAATTTGTATGCCTTAGCGAAATTCACTGCCTTGTCACACTTTTGTAATTAATGCAACCTACTCAATTTTGGGTGTATTACTTCCTTGTCCCTAAATTTAGCCAAATTGTTAGAAGGGCTTTATGGTATTTTCATACACTGGTGGCTCATATAAGCCCTCCCCATTTTGTAACCCTAAGCAAATAAATCAGAAGCAATCTTTTTGGCAAGTTTTTATGTAAATATCTTTCGGGAGCTTTAGTTAGGCTTTGTTTTTCTCTTCTCCTCTTTCCTTATTTTCGGTTGCCAAACACCCTCTTGAGGATGACAACTCTCAAGAGATGCTTGGCTGCTCTTTTCTCACAGAAGGAAGCTAGCTTGGTGGTAAGATGCAAAGTTGTCCTCTCGTTAAAAGCCATGTGTGATCAGGTTTATGCCCTATCTTCTCAAAATAGGGTTGAATAGCATTGAATGTTAGCGATTTGGCCAATACTTTACTGATAATAGGATACAAGGCATACTTATTGCTAGATGCACTGTGGTTTTTAGATGGTCTTTACGAGCCATTGAAATGATGTTTAATGTTGTGTGGTTTCAAACCTGTAAGGGCCAGATGCATGTTATCCGTGTTGACTAAATAGGAGTTGGATTTTAGTGTGAGGCCAAGGTTAAACATAGATCCTATTGTGGCTTGACTATAGGTTGCTCTTGTCATAACACGAGGATAAAACCCGAGGACAATTTGTTTGCCTCTAAGTTACCAAGTTAGTGACCTAAATCTTCAAAGTTAACTTTTCACACTTCATTTTCACTTTTATAGCTTAATCAAGCCAAACTCATCACACTCGTTTTTTGAAACAAAATCCAAAAAGTCCAAATAGAAAAGCCTTAATTTTTTACACTTATGCAAATCATTCCTGTGATGAAACCCATCCCTGTTCGAATCTCTAGACCACTATACTGGGCAAAGAGCTCACTACTGGCAGAGGGAGGAAACTTAGGTATAAATATTGCTGATTCAAATTTCACCTCATCGTGGCACGAATCAAATGGCGCCGTTGTCTGACGGTGCCAAACTACGCTTTGATAAGTCATGTACCAGAATCCACATCACAAGTGAAGGTAACCTTTTTACCTCTTTTTGTAACCCAGTTGCAGGAACTGCAAGTTTTCATCACTTTGCAGTAATTGCACTGTTTTTGTTTTTCATACGCCGCTTTATTTTTTTTGCTTAACTCCTAACCTTTTGCAAGTCTGCTTGTGGATTCTATTAGTCCCCACTTGTGTACGCCGGTATGATCGATGCAGGAATAATAGGTAGATTACAAAGGATCGTAAGACACCCGCCAAGACATTGGTTAGTGAAAACATGGATACCCTACCGAGGAACAGGCCAGTCACTGTAGTAAATTCAATGAATCCAACACTTGATAACCATGAGGATCACATCCAATCTCCTAGAGTTAGTGCCCTCCTCGCATCATACCCGCTTAAGATGTAGCAAAGAGGCCTTACTTGGTACCCTACTCCCATATTATCATGGTATGGAAAATGAAAATCCATACACTCATATTAAGGATTTTGAGAAGTATGCACTCACCTTTAAGGAAGGAATGATGGACATGGATTCGTTTGCCAAAAGCATTTCCATGACTCTAAAGGACAAGGCCAAGATTTGGCTAAACTCACCGAGGCCTAGAACCATAAGAAATCGGGGGCGAGCTGCAAGGCACTCTCAAGAAATTCTTCTGCTCATAAGACCAACAATTCCAAGAGACAAATTCTACACCTTTCGCAGCCTCAAGACGCGAGAGGTTTTACCAAAGGTTTGGAGAGATTTATGAGACCATCGCTACGCCCACACCACGGGTTTGATACATGGATGTTGGTAAACCATTTCTATAATGGTATGTCCCCACCTAAGAAACAATTGTTGGAAACCATGTGTGGGGTAACTTTTCGAGTAAAGATCCCGATTTAAGCTACGGATTTTACGACCTATGTAGCTGAAACCTCCAAAACTTGGGATGAACCTAGTCCTAGGGAAATCGAAAGATTAAGGCCATTGAAACACCAAAGGGGAGACAAGTATGCATTTGCTGAAGACATAGAGATGAAAGCGAAATTGACCAGTTTAACTCAAAGATTGGATGATCTGGAAATGAAAAATTCAGCATGAAATGCAAACAAGAATGAGCTATCTTCATCCTAATTTTCTTACTTCCAATTTTCACAACACTACCCCCAGGAGCACTGGCCAAGAGCATGCCCATGCCATAAGTCAAAATAAATCACCCATAGATGCTCCATATGGTAACACCAATAATCCTAACTGGAGAAATTGTCCAAGCCTGTCATGGAAATCCAAACCCCTTGCATATGCCCCTCTAGGAGCACAGCTAGCCGTCTCCATTTCAATACAATGAACAAATTTTTCCACTTTCTCATCTCCTGCTGGAATGTGCAATCTCGAACTTAAGTAAAGTGGTAGGTACGTTTGTAGAAGAACAGGTGCTGAAATGTTCAAACTTAATCGAAATCACAAGAAAGTTCACTTCAAACAGAAACTCGACAATATGCATTCCAAATTTTTAAAACTATTTACCCAAGCAACAGTAGGATGTAGAAAAGGAAGGCTCCTCCAACACAAAGAACATCAAAGAGGAGCGAATGAAATATGCTTGACCAATGATCCAAATGTCAGAACTGATGAAGTTAAAGCAGTCGTGACTCTTAGAAGTGGTAGAGAATTGAAGCCAACAGATCCAGTTCTAGTCCAGTCAGATCCAACACTGGTTGATTATCCACAAGAAGAACAGTACCCCAATAGGGAAGAGAAGAAGATCAGTGTACCCCTTCCATTTCCACAAGCTCTCAAGAAAAAGAAAAGTTCAGTTAACCAAACAAATGCTAGAAGCCTTGCGGCAGTGAGTTAATATCTTCTCCTCCTTGACATGATCGCTAAGTCCCCACTTACGCAAAATTCAAGGACTTATGCACAAGAAAAGGTCTTATCGTGAACAAATGTGCCTTTCTGATCGAAAGTGAGCGCCATCATCGAATGCAAGACTCGTGAAATACAAAGACCCAGGATGTCCTGGCCACAATCTGCTAATATTGGAGGCACCAGTGTGGAGAAAGCCCTATTAGACCTGGGAGCTAGTGTGAATCTTTATCTATTCCATGTACAAGCAATTGGGTCAGCGAACTCAACCCACTTCCATCACACTGTCATTAGTCACAGATTCGTTAAAATAACAAAGGGACCATTGAGATGTTCTAATACAAGTGGACTGATTTTACTATCCGTTGGACTTTGCTGCTTGATACGTAATCACTACAATGGGACCCAAATCCATGTGCCCATTATTTTGGGAGTGCCATTTTTGGCCACTTCAAATGCTATAATAAATCACGAAAAGCGTTATGCAATCACATTCGGGGAATATGACCTTAGAACTCAATATTTTTCATTTGAGTAAAAGGCATATGCACTCAGAGGAAGATGACCGTAAAGAAGTCTGTGTAATAGATGCGATCCTGGAAGAACAAGCTAATGAGCAACAGGAGCAAGATTTATTAACTCAAGAATCTGCCTAAATGTCCGTATGCAACAAGAACCTCAAAGCATGAGTTTAGTGCAGGGTATTCAGAAGAAAATGTAAATTTTACTCTATTAACCCATGATGAACCAAAGGGACCTCAACACTAGAGCCCAAACCACTCCCACCGAATTAAAGTATGCATTTTGGACGAAAAATGAGCAGTGCCCAGCTTGTAATTTCCCTCACTGTCAACACCTGATAGTGAGGGTAACTTGCTACACCTTCTCAAAAGGAACAAGCAAGCATTGATGGAAAATTTCGATTTGAAGGGCATAAATCCATCAACTGCACTCCATCGATCTATTTAGAAGAGAAATCTAAAGTTATTAGGCGCTCTAACTGAGGTCAACCCCCACCTGCAGGAAGTAGTTCGCATTGAGGTCTTAAAATTGCTCCAAGCCGGTATCATTTAACCCATCATAAAGACTCGGGTGAGTCCGACCTGTGTGGTACCTAAGAAATCAGAGTACCACGCGAAGAATGAAAGGCGTAAGAATTGTCTACTCGATCAACTACCAAATGAGAGTGTGTATCGACCATAGGAGGCCAAATGAGGTAAATACCGAAAAGACCACTTCCCGCTGCCTTTTATTGACGCCTCCTTGAAAGAATCTCTGACACCCATTCTATTGTTGATGGGTATTCAGATATTTTCGTATAGAGATCAAGCCTTAAGATCAGGAAAGGACCACTTTCACTTGTCCATTCGCACGTATGCTTAAGGAGGATGCCTTTGGTCTTCAGAACGCACCCCACACTTTTCTCGTAGATGTATGCTTAGTATGTTCAAGGATATGGTGGAGCGCATAATGGAGGCTCATGGATGACATCACTGAGGCTGGAGGCAATTTTGAAGAATGTCTGGCCAATCTGGAAGCTATACTGCAGAGGTGCATAGAAAAGAACTTGGTGCTTAACTGGGAGAAATGCCATTTTATGGTTAACCAAGGAATTGTACTGGGGCACATTATTTCTAGCAGGGGAATAGAAGTTGATAAAGCAAAGATTGAACTTGGCCTTGCCGCGCCCCAACAAGTGTGTAAAATGATTGTGCAATTCCTCGGGTCATGCAGCTTCTCTATGTGATCGATTCATTAAAGACTTCTCGAAGATTGCTAAACCCCTGTACAAGCTCCTAGAGAAAGATGCCAAGTTTGTTTGGGAGAGAGAATGCCAGGAGAGTTTTGAAGAGCTAAAATCTCATTTGACAACTGCCCCAATAGTCCGAGCACCTAACTGGCAGTTACCTTTTGAAGTGATGTGTGATGCAAGTGATCTTGCTATAGGAGCAGTACTCGGCCAAAGAGAAGATGGGAAACCTCATGTGGTCTATTATGCAAGCAAAACCTTGAATGGCTAATGCTGAATTATACCACTACGTAGAAGGAATTATTGGCAAAGGGTGTATGCTTTAGACAAATTTCGAAAGCATACTCTGGGTCAGATCTCGATATAGTCATTTTTACAGACCATTCCGATTTGAAATACCTCCTAACCGAACAAAATGCAAAAGCAAGGCTCATCCGATGGGTTCTTCTACTTCAGGAGTTTAATTTGCAAATTAAAGACAAGTAAGGAGAGAATGTGGGCGGCAGATCATCTCACAAGGTTACACTAGCTCATGACACTCCATACCCACCCATCAATGATGAATTTCCCGAGAATCCTTGATGCAAATTCGAAACTCCCGGTATGCTCATTGCCAATTTTCTCTCCACAGAGAAACTCCAATTTGAGTGGAAAGGCCGTGATAGGAAGTACTTTTGCTAAGATCCATTCTTATTATCAAAGAGCCCTTCTTATTCAAGTATCATAAGTGATCAAATAACCAGAAGTGCGTGCCTCGAGGAGGAACAAGAATCTTGAACCACTCGCTATGAGAGTGCTCCTCGTGGTGGTCATTTTGCTTCCCAAAACAAGAATGAAGGTGCTACAATGGGTTTCGACCGGGCTCTTTATTCAAGGAAGACACCAAATGTGCCGTATGTGACAAATGCCAAAGACTGGGAAGCCGCCTCATTGGCCATATGATGCCTTTGAACCCAATTTTAGTTGTTGAATTATTCATGTGTAAGTATCGATTTTATGGGACCTTTCCCCGTCATATGGTGGTCATACATACATTTTGCGAGTGTACTATGTCTCCAAATGGGCTGGAAGCAACTCTCAAGACCAATGACAATGGTGGTAATTAAATTTGAAAGCCAATATCTTTCCGTGCTCAAAATCAAAACCATTATTAAGTGATGGAGGTTCTCATTTCAGAATAAACCATTTGGAAAACCTCATGGCTAAATATGGTGTGAAACACAAAGCGGCCACCCCTTACCATCCTCAAACAAGTGGTCAAGTAGAACTTGCCAATAGGGAGATCAAGACCATTCTAATGAAGGTGGTAAGCACCAACAGGAAAGATTGGTCTATCAAACTGCTTGATTCGCTGTGGGCCTACAGGACAGCTTTCAAGACAATCCTGGGAATGTCCCCTTATCGGTTGGTCTATGGTAAGGCATGTCACCTTCCAGTGGAGATCGAGTACAAGGCATGGTGGGCAATCAAGAAGCTGAACATGGACCTAAGTAAGGCCGGAGTCAAGAGGTTCCTTGATCTCAATGAATTGGAAGAAATACGGAATGATGCCTACTTGAATTCGAAGATTGCAAAGGAAAAATAAAAGATGGCATGATCAAATGATAATCAGGAAGAATTTTAAAGAGGGAGACCAAGTTCTTTTATAAGACTCCAAACTCCATCTATTTCCAGTCAAGCTCAAGTCACGATGGACAGGTCCATTCATTGTCCAACAGTACCCCAATGGTTCAGTAGATCTAATCAATCCGTGATGATAATGTGGTGTTTAAAGTCATGACGTAGGGTGAAACCTTATGGTGCGCAAAGAGCCAGCAAAGGAAGAAATTCTCCGCCGGATCCTCCCCGAGTTCCCACAATCCCACCATACTTGAGGAGCCAAGTAAAGGTAATTATGCCCACATGTCCTGGATGTTCAAATTTTGTTTTCCTTTATGGTTCCGTTGCTGGTGCCCCAAACCTCTAAAGGTAATTTTTGCATACCATGTTTTGTGCTTTTACCATGTATATTTGTTTTTCTTTTCAATTGAACAATTGAATTGCTTCAAATTGGACAATTGAATTGCCTTTAAATGGAAAATTTGAAACCCTATTTGTCGCCTTTATGTTTGAACAAATTCCATGCTTGAACCAAGCTAGTCACAGCCCAAAGATGCTCAACTTGAAAATTTCTCTCTCCTTAAGCTAATTCACACACCGCATTAACACCCGATTGTTTCAATAAATATGAATTTGTTTGCTTCTTTCGCTTGCATAGCCGGCCTAGGTATGTTGGCAACTTAGATAGGTTTGTTACCCACATTTGAAGACCAATGTAGTCTTCAAAAAGGAAAAAGAAAAAGCAAAAAAGAAAAAGGAAAAAGAGAAAAGAAAAATAAAGTCGTGAAGCCTTGCCTTGAAACCCGAGCACGGTCCGTGGGATAATGGCGAAAGCCTTTGAAGCTCGATGCTAAATATAGTGGTTGAAGTCATCGATTTAGTGTTCGTTACATGGGTGGATAGGTAGAGTCCCCAACGATTTGTAGGTGCTTGAGTTTGAAGTCATTCGAGTCAGGGGTGAAGCACAGCCAGAGTTTGTGGTCAGCGATCCTTTTGGCTTGATGCACACAAACCTTGGTTGAAGTCATCGGTGGACCAGATTACACGGACTTTGGTGAAATCGGATTTTAAGCATTGCACCACATTGTAGTTGAATAAAGAAAGAAGAAGTACTGGCCTATCTAGGTTGTTCAACAACTTAAGGCCATGTCAGTGTTAGGTTGGGGGGAGGGGACAATTTTGCAATTTATTGGCTTAATCTGGTTATATAAAGAGCCATTAGACTTAGGTGGAAATTCAAGTTGAGGATCATGGAACCAATATTGACCTGAAATTATTCTTGTATGGCTTTGGTTCTTTCATGCCGGTTTTCAAACTTGGTGTCAATTTTTCAGTTTAAAGGTAATGTTTATATGTACATAAACCCTTTTGAATCATAAACTTTTTGAAAATCACTACATGCATCTCCTTTTTGTTTTTGCATTGCTAAGGGACTAGCAACGTTTCGGTTGGGGGGTGTGATTAGTCCTGAATAGTCTTATTTTGAATACATATTAGATAGGTTTGAGTGCTTTTTGCGCTAATCATATCATTTATACCAATTGAAGTGTTCAAGTCTTCTTAGTTTCACTTATGCCATTTAAGGAGTTATTTTGGTTGTTTTGTAGGTTTTGCGTGCTTTGGGAGTTCGATATGAGACATATGATGAATCATGAAGATTAGACCCAGTCAACCATCAATCATACCAAAAATCAAAGAGAGAATGAAGGCAAAGTGAAGAAAAATCAATGCAGTAGAGGAGCAGGAGGCAATGCAGTGAAGATCAGCAATTCCAGGGAATTTCGCTAAGATTGCGAAAATTTCGCTGGGATTGCGAAAATTTCGCTGGGATTGCGAAAATTTCGCAACCTTAGCGAAAATTGCAATCTTGTAGTATTAATTCGCTAGACCCAAAATTTTCGCTAAAGCACTATTCCTAGCGAAATTTTGCATTTACTAAGCTACTCACAAGAATTTAAGCTAAGCTAGCGAGAATTTCGCTAACTAACAAGTACCTTCTTGAAAATTCTGTTTTTGCTATCTCTTGGTGATTTCGCTACCTAGCGAAATTTTCGCTAACTAGCGAAATTTTATTTGCCTAGCGAATTTGTATGCGAAATTCTTTGCCTTATCCACACTTTTGTAATTAATACCAAACCGACTTCCAATTTTGGTGTATTACTCCCTTGTCCCTAAATTTAGCCAAATTGTTAGGCTTTGTATTTTCATACATTGGGTGGCCTATATAAGCCCCCTCCCATTTTGTAACCCTAAGCAACAAATTGAGGAAGCAATCTTTTGGCAAGTTTTTATTTTATGTAAATATCTTTCGTAGCTTTAGTTAGGGTTTTGTTTTTCTCTCTTCTCTCTCCTCTTTCCCTTATTTTCTTGGCGCAGGCACCCTCTTGAGGATAACAACTCGAAGTGCTTGGCTAAACCTCTTTCTTTGAGGAAGGAAGCTAGCTTGGTGGTGGGGCATATGCAGGTTGTCTCTTGTGTTAAAAGCTACGGTCGTGTTTATGGCCCTATCTTCTCAAAATAGGGTTGAATAGCATTGAATATTATGATTTGCAATCTTTACCGCCTTCTAGTCTGCAGTCGCTACAATACCTAGATGGTTTCAGTTAATCTTCACGATTACAAAATAATGATTAATATTGTCAAAGTTCATATAAAAAGTCTATAGATGTCAATTAACTGTGATTGACTCAAATATGAATATTTTAGGGTGGTTTGCTAGTTAACATAGTCAGTTCAACGATATTAGTTCGGGACATAATCATGCGGGATGAAACAGGGTTGCCTAAGTTACCAAGTTAGTGACCTAAATCTTCAAAGTTAACTTTTCACACTTCATTTTCAGTCTTTTTACAGTTAATCAGTTTTCAAACTCATCACACTGTTTTTGAAACAAAAATCCAAAAAGTCCAAATAGAAAGCCTTACCTTTTTACACTTATGCAAATCATTCCTAGGATGAAAACCCATCCCGTGTTGACCCTAGACCACTATCTACTGGTAACCATTTCTGACAGGTAGGGAGGAACTTAGGTATATAAATATTGTTGATTCAGCTCATCCTACTGTGGCACGAATCACTTGGCAGGGCATGGCATGTTGTCCTTTTTGGACGCTTTCTCGAGATATCACCAAATCCCTATGCATCCTCGGATGCAGAGAAGACATCTTTCATCACACCTCGTGGACTATATTGCTATAATGTAATGCCCTTTGGATTAAAGAACACAGGAGCCACCTATCAGAGGTTGGTGACGAAAATGTTTCGGTTCTGCTCGGCAGTACCATGGAAGTTTACATCGATGATATGCTAATTAAATCCAAACAATGTCAGGATCATGTCACTCATCTCCAACAGGTTATTGATATCCTCCGAAAATATGGCATGAAGTTAAACCCGCTAAAATCTTATTGAGGTCGGTCACGGGGAAAATTCACCGGCTTTATGGTAACATGGGAGGGATAAAAGGCAAATCCTTCACGGTAAAGGCCGTCCTACTTGATCGCGACCCACGAGTTCTAAAGAGCGATCCAGTGGCGTAGAGCCCGGTGGTAGCCCTTGGGCATTTTATTTCCCGCTTCACTGACCGGCTAAAACCATCCTTCACTACCCTGAAGGGAGCCAGCCGGACCGAGTGGGGCAAGGAATGAGATCGAGCATTTTTGGAAATCAAGCAGTATCTTACAGAGCCGCCGGTTCTTGTGAGCCTAGGACAAGGAGATACGCTCTACCTTTACCTTGCGACTTTAGAAATAGCCGTTAGTGCCGCTTTAAGGAATGCGAGGATGAAAAATTGCGGCCAGTTTTCTTTATTAGTAAATCCACACATTGTATTTGAAGCAGTACACCCACCTTAAACAAGCCGCCTAGCCTACCCGGTTGGTGCCCGGAAAACTCGCCCCTATTTCGGGCCCATGCGCGTGGTGCTCACGATCCCGCTCAGGTGGACATACAAGCCGGACACAATGCAGGCAAATGGCTAGATGGGCAATGGGCTGTGAATATGGGATCTGATACATGTCGAGGCTTTCCCGAGAAGGGGCGAGTCTTGGCGGGTTCTTGAGCTCATGACTAACACGGGCCCAGAATAGTAGGTGGTGGACCCCTCCACATTCATGGGGCCTCGGCGGGCGGTCGGGGATCCGGCGCGGACTTTAGTTAACCTCCCCTACAGGGATCGGAGCAGGTAGTTCGTTTGGAAACTGGTGCCTCCGGCCGATGAATCGAGTCTGAAGCGCGATGCTTCAGGGTTGAGCTCGCCCTCGTAGGTGGGCGTCGGTGACCTTCTAATACGGACTGCAACTAGTTGTGGAGACCAGTTAACGTAAATTTGAACAAAAAGCTAAAGACCCTCACAGCACAGTGGAACATATTCCCGGGGGGCCTATAACGAGAGGGCCGATGCCTTAGTCGCTGTTGCCGCTTCTTTGCCAGTGAAGAAGACGATATACCTCCTTATCTATTACAAACCAGACTTATCCATACTGCATGACCGTGTAAGCCAGATACAAGAGGCTCCCCCATCTTGGATGGATCCTGTCTCTACATAACCTTTGAGGGAATTGCACAGATGACAAGAGCAGGCACGCAAATTGAGATCAGTGCGAGGTTTTCCATAATAGATGGGCAGCTCTATAAACGGTCTCTTGGCGGACCATACTTGAAATGCTTCACCCCCGAACAAAGCCAGTACGTATTGGCCTAGTTACATGAAGGAATATGTGGGAACCACCCGGGGGGAAGAACATTGGCTCACCTAGCTCACACACGAGGATATTACTAGCCTACTATGAAAATAGATGCTGCCAATTATGTCAGAAAATGTGACCCTTGTCAGTGAATGTCTCATATTCTGAGATCTCCAGTGCAGAATTTGATTTCCATCTCTAGTCCGTGGCCATTCGCACAATGGGGAATTGATATCGTGGGTCCATTCCCCACCGCCTAGTGTTGATGGACCAAAACACATATATAATATGTCACGTCGGTGTCAGGGTAATGCTTGAAAATCCATGACAACGATGCTAATAAACTATTTGCGTGAGACCAAATGACATATACGAGTTTATAACAAAATTACCAAGAACTATTATCTAATCCGGCGACCTTGCCATAAAACTTGTTGACTGTCTACTATATAGACAAAAAAATCTCCTAGAGTAAATCATTTTCAAAGTTTGGTTTTGGTCTGATATTACGCAAGTGCAGATCGACAAGTAATAAAATGGATGTAAGTCGGTCTCGATCAAGAGATCTCAAGAATTTTAAATCAACTACCTAACTACTCAATTTCCATACTATTTGGACCACAAAATGATAGTAGGATCCAGCATTAAGGTAAAAAATTAAGCGAACAAAGGAAAATAAGCTGAGCGAACCCGATAAGTGGAAGATAAAGAATAAAGAATAATTAATAGAAAATAAAATGATGAATAAAATGAGTTAATAACTTTTGGAGTACATAAGAAATTACATTATAGTGAAGTATCGATTCTGTAGTTAACAACGATAAAATTTCTTAATCATTTCAGGTTTAAAATTTGTCAAGGCATTTAGCGGTCTCAATTTGGATCTCTCCACACTCCACATTTCATTATCTAATTTTTGCCTGATTCTCTCGAATACAGGGAATGAGATAACTACTTTTAAAAGGGATTTCCTTAATCTGGGTATTTTTCTTTTGCAATACTTGCCCATTTACAGGACTGTAAACCTTAGCTCAGTTATCGGTCAAGCAAGGATATACAACTTCAGGGTTACTCTTTCTAAAAATTAGAATGAATGCCCTCTCCTTGATTAGATCTCGACTAACAGGATTAGCCTCCTATCGAATTGAGGTGAACTCTTTGCTTGTTTAAATTGATAACTTCGTTCAACTTTCGTTCTTGATTTCAAGTGAGAAGAGGATTTATCTAAGTAAGCTTACAAAGCTCAATGGATCTCAAAGCAACGAGTTAATATACCTTGAAATGTTCATAACTCGGGAATGTTTACGTATCGGTCGGAGGACCTCCTTGAAATCGAGCCATTAAAGCTCAAATCTTAAGCAGTTTATAAAGAGGCGATATTCGGATCAAAAAAACATTAAACCCCCAAACCGAAGTAAATTCTGGCTGAAATTACAAATTCTTGGAAACTGACTACGGGAAAGAGTCATTGACTATAACATTCGATGGAAATTTGGGTTCATAAATTCTTGAATTTACACACTCTGGCTGTTCCTCGATCATAAGAATAGCTGCATTTAATGGAAAATCAGATTCAGAGAATTTGTACGAACTTCAACATTCCGGGTAGTAATTTGAAAGAATTGAATTCTGCATTCAGCTTTAGCTCCAAACGATAACATCCAATTCCAGAAAATAAAAGAAAACTAGAACGATAAATCTAATCTAATCTCTAACTATCAACATTGAAGAAAAATAAAAGAAAAGAAAAGAAAAGAAATATAAAGAAAATGAGCCTTGACTATCCAGACTAAATCTGTAGTCGTCAAAAATTTGCTTTCCTCTTACGGATAGCTGCGCGTATTTATGAGTTTTTCAATTGGGCCTGGTGTTCAATGCGATCTTTGTGGATTCAAAAAGTTAGTTGGCCCATGTTACCGTTCAAGTCGCGACCTCAATTTCCTTGTCATAGCGCCTCAGACTCATGCCCTTTGACATCAACCATGTCGAGACCTCGATCTCACGTCGTGACCTCAACTTTTTGTCTATGGCCTTGGGCGAGTCATTGTGATGTAGCGATCGTTCTCTGTCCAGGCATGACATCTTACACGCGGGCTTCACATGTGCTGCTGATGTCGCGGCGTCATTCTCTTGTCGTGACGTCCAGCTAAGTGATAAATAACGGCAGTATCTTACGATGTCGCGTCCTGGTCTCGCGTGCGACAGCCTGTATTTCTATGGAATTTGATCTAGCCGTTTCCTAATGCCAGCGACCTCGATATCATGTCGTGACATCGCTATAGAGCTTGACCTTAATGGCCGGAGTCACGTGCCATGACTTGATCTCTTGTTGGCGAGGAATCCAACGCCAAAACTGGTCTTCATGATGGCTTTTGGTGTCGTGAGCTTGACCTCTTTATGCATTGACATCAACTAAATGAAATTGACTTTAATGGAATCTTACGATGCTCGCGACCTCTATCTCTTATCGTGGCCAATTTTATTACAACTTTGACTTTCATCGATGGTTCACGATATCGCGACATCGATCTCTTATCGAAACATCGACTTCGTTCTCTGGAGCCTTCAACTGGTTGCTCTTGGTGTCGCGACAACAATCTCTTGTCGCGACCTCAGCTCAGGATCTGGAGTTTCAAGCGGTTTCCTCATGATGTCGCGCCTTCAGTATATTTGTCGTGACATCAATGATTCTTTGCGTGCTTTAATCTTATTTGCCACTTATCTTTCAGCGTTGCTCTTCTTTGTCGCGACATCAAATCCCCTTATCAGCGACATCACTTCATGCCTCTGAGGTCTCTTTGTGCGTTCACGATGTCGCGACATCGTTGTCTTTAATCGGCGACTTCGCCGTGACTGCGGCTTTGAGCTGTGGTTCGATGTCGCGATTTGATCTCACGTGCGACCACCGGCTCATTTCTTTGCGTTTCTGACCTTGATCTCGTAGCCAGCGACCTCGATATCTTGTGATCATGTCGCGACACCGCATCAGTTTCCTTCAATTTCGATGCTCGGCGACCTCATAGCGGAATTTGTGTGAATCTAAAGCTGCAACATTAGTTAATGGTTGCCTTTCATTTACGCTTTTACTATTTTACGCATTTTACTCGCCGATTCTTTTGCATTTTTCCACTTGCATTTCTTCCGCTCTTTATACTTTTTGCAAATAACAAATTTGGTGAGTTTTCTTCCTTATCTCTGCATCTTACTTGTTCCTTTTACATTCAAATCAACAGAAAAAATGGACTAAATAGATGACTTTTAAGCTCATCAAACTCCCCGAGCTTAAAGTTTTAGCGTACTCGAGCAAAGAAAAACCGAAAGAATTGTTTGTCCTCGGAAACAAAATAAAGAAAAATTTTTTAAGGACATTTTTCTCTAATTCGTTCTGTAGTGGCATTCAATTTAATTGAAATGCAAGGTATGCATAATTTCTGTACATCTAAACTTTAAGTCCAGTTCAAAAGTTGGTCTCTATCTTTATACTATACCAAAAACTAAAGCATTTGAAATTGTTTTACAAACAACATACTCATTGGATCCTGTTGAATAATAGATTATTTTCCCTTCTTCTTTTCATCTTGAATTTAACTCCTAAAGTCCTTCACAATTTTGATTGTTCTGTTCACTTCCAAATTCCACTTAAACATTTTCATATTGATCTTTCACTAATGTAGAGTGATTTGACTGTAAGATCATCTGGTCTTTGGGGCTTATATTATTAGGCACGGGTAATGGGTAGGATGGAAGGAATTTTAGAGTTAAGATTACCACAGAAACTTTTCTCTCCTCTTCTGCCCTTTCTTTCCTTAGTTTCCTAATAAACTCCCTAAACTTCATGTTTGGGACATCTCTTTAATTTCTTGATTCAAATTGTATGCCTACTGTTTCTCCTTGTAATTCCAGGAAACTTCCTTGTTTGTCAACTGAGGATAGTGCAATGTTTTAACTTTTAGGCTTTCTAACACTCTTAGCGAACTTTGGGTTGATAGCTCCCATACCAGATGGCATTAGGGTACTAGGTGTTGAAACACTAGAACTGGTGTTGAGAGAGTTAGGCCACAAAGTAAAACTTATCCCTATAAGCTTCCCGCTTACCTCTGTGCATTTTACGCTCTTTGTCTTTTCTTTCTTTCCCTTTTGAGTTCCTCAAAAATATACCTCCCAAACTTCATTTCTTTCTTACTCCTTGAATTCCTGGGTAATCATGGGTTCTTTCTTGAAGTTGATGTCTTAGGATGAGTTGGGGTTTCCATTGAATCTATTTTGAGAAAAAATAGGCTTGTTGGCTCAATTTCTGAGACTCGTATGCATCGGCATATGAATAGGATGGCTGAGAATGGCTCAAAGCGTCAGAATGGCCTGCATCATCTCTTGTCATTTGTATCTGCCTAAGTTTCGCCTCGACCAATAATCTAACAAATTCTAGAATTTGGTTTGGCGATTGTGACTAACCATGAAATTACCTTGACTCATTTTTGTTGATGAGTATTTACCAATTAATTGATATTCAGCGGGTTCCTTGACTTATTGTTCATACCACAAACTCAAAAATATGTTTTGTTCCTTCTCTTGTATTACCTTCCTCAATTCTGGACTTATCAGCTAGACTTAAGTAGCTTTTTGCACACCTTGTGTTTCAATCATTGTATTTATTTGGCCCTTATTCTACATTGACTCATTCCTAATCCTTGCTTCATTCAATTCGACTCATTATATCTCGTGATTTTTGATACATTTAATTTCTACTTTAATTTCCTAATCATGCAATCCACAAAGCAACACAATCATGGAATCAAACAAATTCAAAATAGCACTAACAGAATTCAATTTAAATTTCTCTCATTTTATTCTTGATTGATTAAGACATGTCGCGACTTCAATTTGCGCCTCTTTTTATTTGAGATCATTAAATTTAGGGCTTTTGAAGTGAGTAGTTGTACTTATCGCACTTTATGTCGCGACAAACCTAGAATGTCAGCGACAATACAAGTTTTTCTAGGAATTGTTTGATGTGGCGACATCCTTTTCCATTTTGAAACTTAATTTACTGTCGCGAATTCCTAGTGGTGTCGTGACATATACCTTCTTCCTTCAATACACCCAAGTTGCCCTTTACAGACAGTCACGAGCATCAATGTTTTGTCGCGACATAACTTATGTCGCGACATAACCTTCTGTCGCGCCATAAACCTTTAACTCAATGATTGAAACCTTGAATTCTCTTATTGTTCCTAACCCATTTAGACATCTCTTGTGGGCATATTTTGTAAAGATTTAACAATTAATTCAAGTATTTCTCACGGAAATTGGGTTAGGGAGAAGGTTACTCCCCTTTTTCTCATGTCGACTCCTGCGCAGGATTCTTGGAATTATTCACGTAGTTGCCTTGCTATTCATGTCTTGAAACCTTGCGAGAAGATCAACGTAATATTCGAAAAATCTAATTAAACTTCTGATCGATTTCTAGAAATTAAATCTATCCTTCTAAAAACAAATCGACCTAATTTATCGGCAACTAAAAAGAAAGATAATTCACAACTTAAAACCGAAATTAAATCTTTATGGAGTTTGCCTCCCATTAAATTGCTTTCAGTTTGAGTCCTTAAATTTGGACTTTTCTTTGTTGTGGTACTTCTTCTTTTTCCTCAAGAACCAGTTGGAGTTCTTCATTTCCCTCTTCCCTGTTTAGATAATGCTTTATCCTTTGTCCATTGACCTTGAATTCTTCCCCATTATCAGTCTTCAGTGTTACTGCTCCAAATGTAGTACTTGATACCCTTTGTGTATGGCCCGCTCCAAATTAGTTTAATTTCCCTGAAACAACTTGATCTAGAATTCACGAGAACTGTTCCCCTGATACGAACTCTTTTCTCAAATTCTCTGATCATGCCATTTCTTTGTCTTATCTTTGTATATTCTAGCATTATCATATGCTTCATTTCTCAATTCTTCCAGTTCAGACAGTTGGAGCAATCTTTCTTCCCTTGCAGCCTTAAAATCGAAGTTTAACTTCTTGATGGCCCACATTGAATTGTATTCTAATTCAAGAGGTAGATGACATGGTTTGCCAAAAACAACTCTGTATGGGGAAATTCCAATGGGGGTCTTGTATGCAGTCCTATAAGCCCAAAGTGCATCATCAAGTTTGGAAGACCAATCCTTCTGCTTGAGCTCACAGTGCTTTTCAAATATTCTTTTGATCTCCACATTTGGAAATTCTGCTTGTCCATTGGTCTGGGGATGATGGCTAAACTCATTACATGTGATGCCCATACCTGCTCATAGGTTTTACCAAAATATTTTGTTTGCAAAATGGGTTCCCCCATCACTAATGATGGTTGGGGTTCAATGCTTTCGAAAATATTCTTTGCGAAACTCACAAGCTACGTATTAGCATCATTCCTTGGACAAGCCACTTTGCTTCCACCACATTTAGACGTAATCTGTATGATATGTGGACTCGAATGATGAATGAGGAAAAGGTCTATAAAATCTATTCCCCAAACATCAAAATTTGTATCACCATAATACCTTTTAGGGGCATTTCATTTAACAGCGATATTTTCAATCCTTTGGCATCTATCACACAATTTAACCCACTGCACAATCTCTGAAATGGGCCAGCCAAACATCCCGATTGGAGTATCTTGTGAGGTAATTAACAGCGGAAAAAATGTCCCCATATGGTGATGCATGGCATTCATTAAAATGTTGCCTTGTTGCAACGACACATCTTCTTATTATCATGTCGACACCTCTTTTGAATAATAGTAGGTCATCCCAAATATAATACTGCTGTCGATCCTGAGTTTCCCTATACGTTGGTAGGCCCGAATTAAGAGTATTACTCCACAAACTTCAGGATAATTCACAATATCGGCGCCATAGGTTGGAAGGAAACCTTAAACAATTGCTCATCACAGAATTTCTCTACGGTAACATGCATTTCTTCTTCCGTCTTTGCTTCTTTCTATACGCGTGATCAACTATGCATTGTCACATCCTTTATCCCTTGATTTCCAAATCAAACTCTTACCTTGACGGCGCCCACCTTATCAATCTTGGCAAGCTTATTTTTCGACATCAAGTATTTGATTCTTTGCATGATCAGTGTGAATCACCACATGGGATCCTAAAATGTATTTGCCTAAATTTTCTAAGAAAATACTATGGCTAGCATCTCCTTTTCAGTTGTTGAATAGTTTCTCTTGTGCTTCATTGGAAGGTCTTACTAGCATAGTATGTATTACTGAATACTTTCTCTTTTCTTTGCCCGGCCACATGCTCCCATAGCAAAAATCAGCATCACACATTATTTCAAATCCACGATCCCGATACGATTGCAGCCATTATAGGTGCGCATGCCAATTTGATAATTCGTCAAAGCATTCTTGCGAGGAGTCATCAAGTGAACCTTGTATCTTTCGGTAAATACGCATGAGTAGTCACGGCTATTTTGAAAAATCTTTGATGAATCTCTGTAAAATCCGGCATGCCACTAAGAAGCTTCTTACTCCTTTTTACGTAGTAGGTGGTGAGTTTTGATAATGGATACCTTAAGTTAGTCAACTTCTAGTTCGATGCTTGAAATTTTATGCCCGAGAACAAAATTCAGCATACAATCATAACGTAAAATGGCATTTTCCCGGTCGATTGCTAATTTACATTTTGTCTTGGCATCTTGAAGTCTTGTTTCCAGTTGTTTAAACATTGATCAAAGGCACGGATCCATACACGAGTAAAGTCATCCATGAAAATTTCATCACTTCTTCTTCATCTGAGAATATGGACATCATACACCTCGGAATGTAGTGGAGGCATTACACATAGCCCCGAATGGCATCATACAGAGAGCAAGGTACCATAAGGGCATGTGAATGGTCTTCTCTTGATCCTCGGGTGCAATAGCAATGCGAGTTGTTTCTGAATCACCCATCCAGGAAAACTAAAGTGAGGTGTCTGCTAACTTTGTCCAACATTTGATCAATGAAGGGCAAATGGAAATGATCTTTTACGGTTCTTTGTATTCAACTTTACGTAATCAATACATACCCTCCATCCACAATCCAGCTGTTCTTGTTGGAATCAATTCGTTTTTCATTTCGATCACGGTAAACCCTTTCTTTGGAACCACATGTTGGGCTCACCCAGAGACTATCGAGATAGCATAGATAAAACCGGCATTTAACAATTTGAGTATCTCCTTCCCGACTACTTCCTTCATCCACTTTAGATTGGTCTCTCCTGCAGTGCTCTGAGGATGGTTTGAAGTCTCTTCGCGAGAATCTTATGCATGCAAATTGATGGGCGATACCCTTCGGTTCTTCAATGGACCAAGCTAAGCGATTCTTATGCTTCCTTAATATTTTCAGCAATCTTTGTTCCTCATTTTTCATGAATGCGAATTTGAAATGATCAGTTTTTCTTTGGTAATTCTAAGTAAGCATACTTTAAATGACATAGCAGCTCTTTTAAAACTAGCCCATGCACTTTGGTTTCTTGATGAATTTCCTCTTTTCAATATTTTCCCCATTATCGTTTACTGTTTGCTTCAAGCTCGACACAGTTTCTATAGAATGAAAGTAGCGTATGGAAGTCGAATAGACATCTTGATGTGCGGGAATTCATCTCTTTTTCATTGATAAGGCCGGAGTGTTACAATCATGGTTAATATCGGGATTGGAGTATAGACAAAATCGGCTACATTGCGGCTCGCTATCTGCATGCATATTTTTCATACTTTTTATCAAATTTAAGCGATTGCTTCTTCTCGACCCTCAGGTAGAACTCCTTTTGCATATCAATCGGGGCGGCTCAGGTGGCTAGGGATAGTCTTCCCGATACTTGGGAGTACTTGAGAATCTTCCATGTCAGGAATGATGAAATGCGGGAAAACAAACTTCCCAATAGTGACCCGTCATCTTGATAGCTCAACCGAGTTTTACCATCGTCACAATCTGCCATTTGAAATTAACGATGTAGTGGGGAATAAAAGCTCCCCAAACTTAGTTTCTTGGCCTTGAGATAGAGGCATCAAATTGATACTAGCTCCTGAGTCACGGAAGAGCTTCACAGGTGTTCCTCCAGCGATACAAAGATCGTGAAACTCCATAGGTCACCGTCTTTACTTGTAATTCCTTTACGATTCTTGCCTTGCAAGTGCGGTGAGATTCATATTCCTTCCTCTCTCTACTTTTCTTTTCTTGCTCAGTATGTCCTTCAGAAATTTTGTATAGAGTGGCATTTGAGTTACCACTTCAGTAAAAGGCATACTTATCTCCAGCTTCTTGAAGGTTTTCAAGAACCTTGCAAACTGCTCCTCCATCCTTGACTTCTGCAGTCTTTGTGGAAATGGAACTGCAGGCTTTGATCCTTAGATGTTCTTCCTCTCTATTCTTTCTTTTTCATTCTCCATTCCTCTTCCCTTCCCGAGTCTTGCTACGTCTTTATTCTTTGTCATCTTTCTCTTTCATCTCTTACAGCTCCTTCCCACTCCTGAGCTGCACCGCCATGCAGTCTTTTGGGTTCTTCCTTGTGTCACTTGGGAAGGCATCTTTATACGGCTTTGCGGGGTTAGGGCGGTATACCCTTGTGTCTCAGTTCTTGAGGATGCATTATGGTGGTGAAAAATTTAGAAATTGGTAGCGATTCTTGCGACTCTATGAGCTTTTTGTTCATGGAGGTTAAGCGACTTCTTATTATCCCCATGAGCTGCGGCATACATTCTTGAGATGGGGCCCTCCGATACGATATTCGTTTACGTGCTCATTTCCGCTAGCTGCTTCAGCTGGCTGGAACATGTGGTGGTGATAACCACAGTGGAGGGGTTACATCCATGCCTTGGGCCTTGTGAAGCCCCTCCACCATAAGAGAAATTCTCATGGTTCCTCGGTCTTTGAGTGATAATGTTTGTGGCGGAGTTAGTATTGGGTTTGAAATGGTAAGCTCTTAGTTTCGCCCAATAATTAACCTCTTCACCATCATAACGTTCTTGATTTACCCTCTACGACACTTCCACTTATTAACTCCTTTCAATTGCTCCTATTTCATGAGCGGTGTGTCTTTCTTTCTTGCTTGTCAACTGTGCATAATGGCATCAACCCTTCCATAGGTGTCATCTTGCTCAGCTCCATGATCCCCTTTCCTCTGCTGTTTCCTCTTGAAAGCTCAGAAGGAGTTTTCATGTTACATTTAGCCAAGTCTTCAATCAGCTCTTTTGCCTCTTATTTACTTTTCGTTGAATGCTCCACGGCATGAGCATGATGATCCTTTTGATATATCATTCAAGGCATGATATACAATGTCCATCGAGTTTGGGATCTATCCCATGCATTGGACATCTTCTCGGTAAGCGTTTGAATCTTTCCCAAGCTACATACGGGCTTTATCTTCCCTGCTGGAACCTGATGATTTCCCTCCCTTCTTTTCTGTGAGTGAGAGTGGGGAAAGAATCTACCTAAGTAGGCCTCTACTAATTCCTCCCAGTATCAAACGGAGACCATATGGTAAGATTCATACCATGTAGGTGATGTATCTCTTAGAGAGAATGGGAATAGATGCGGTTTATGACTTACGGTCTCACCCACGTTCGACAACGGTATTAGCCATCTGAGGAATCTTCCAGTGCTCGTTTGGATCTTCAGGTGGGATGACGATGGCCCGTCTTGCTAGACCATTTATGTCAGTCTTTGGCTTCCAGGTTCAAAATTATTAGCATCAGCTATGATTTGTCCCGATTGCCCGAGTATTCTTCTGTATAATTGGTCTCGAGAAGTCTCCGTTGTATCGGTGGCCCAGAGGCCTTCACAGCCTATTATATGTACTTCAACTGATCACCCGCCTTTCATATGCCATGGTTGAGTTTGCCTTCTTTGTCTTTCTCAAGCAAAGTGTCCTCTCTATTTAAAATTATCATTTGGAATCGAGATCAGTCATTACTTGTTTCCTATGCATTAAAATTTTGTCCACTGAAATCAAAACACACTTACATTAATGGGATTAGTCACGGTCAGCAATTATTTTCAATATGTTTGTTAAGGTTAGTGGCTAAAATTAACCCTTTGTGAAAAACTATTTTTGTTTTTTTTTTCTTTAAATGTCCAAATTAGTATTTCCTTCTTTCATCTGAATATTGATCAATCAAATTCTTTTAATCCCCAGCAACGGCGCCATAAAACTTGTTGATGGACCAAAACACATATGCTAATATATCACATCAGTGTCCAAGGACTATTAACTAATCCTTGACAACGATGCCAATAAGCTTGTTGCGTGAGACCAAATGACATATACACAAGTTTATAACAAAATTACCAAAGAACTATTATCTAATCCCCGGCAACCTTGCCATAAAACTTATTGACATTATACTATATAAACCAAAAATCTCCTAGAGTAAATCATTTTCAAAGTTTGGTTTTGGTCTGATATTCTGCAAGTGCACAGGTCGACAAGTAATAAAATGGATGTAAGTCCAGATATCGATCCCACAGAGATCTCAAGAATTTTAAATCAACTACTCTGACTACTCAATTTCCATACTATTTGGACCTGAAAATGATAGTAGGATCGACATTAAGGTCTTTGGAAAATTAAACGAACAAAGGAAAATGGCAAGCGAACCCGATAAAGCTGGAAGATAAAGTAAAGAATAATTAATAGAAAATAAAATAAATGGAGCAGATAGTTATCTTTTTGGAGTACCCATCAAGAATTACTGTATAGTAGTATCCAATTCATGTAGTTAACAACATTAAATTTCTTAATCATTTAGGGTTTAAAATAATGAGGCATTTAGCGGTGCGGTGGATCTCTCCACCTCCACATTTCATTATCTAATTTTTGACTGATTTCTATATATCGGGTAAGGGGAATGAGATAACTACTTTTAAAAGGGTTTCCTTAATCACAGGTATTTTTCTTTTGCAATACTTCATACCCGTTTCTGGTTGTAAACCTTAACTCCCAAGTTATCGGTCAAGCAAGGATATACAACTTCCAGGTTACTCTTCCTCAAAATTAGAATAGATCACCTCTCCTTGATTAGATCTCGTAACACGGGATTGGCCTCATATCGAATTGAGGTGAACTCTTTGCTTGTTTAAATTGATAACTCGTTCAGCTCGTTCTTGATTTCAAGTGAGAAGAGGATTTATCTAAGTAAACTTACAAAGCTCAGCAGATCTCAAATAGCAGGTTAATATACCTTCAAAGAAATGTTCATAACTCCAGGGAATGTCTTCTACTGAGTAATCGGTCGGAGGACCTCCTTGAAATCGAGCAATTAAACAAATCTTAAGCGAATTATAAGGGGCGATGTCGGATCAAAACATTAAACCCCCAAACCATAAGTAAATTCTAAGCTTGAAATTCTTAAAATTTCTTAAGGAAAGCATGACTACAGGGGAAAGATAATTTCGACTATAACATTTACTCAATGGAAGTGGGTTCCTCAATTCTTGAATTACACACTCTGACATTCCTCGATCATAAGAATAGCGCATTTCAGAAGCTGGAAAATCCAAATTCCATAAATTTATGCGAACTTCAACATTCCGGTAGTAATTTGAAAGAATTGAATTACGCATTCGACTTTAGCTCCAAGCGATAACATCAATTCGAAAATAAAAGAAAACTAGAAGCGATAAATCTAATCAATCTCCAACTATCAACATTGAATAAAAATAAAAGAAAAGAAAGAAAAGAAATATAAAGAAAATGAGCCTTGAAAACTATCGAACCTACCAAATGCGTAGCGTCAAATTTACTTTCCTCTTACGGATAGGCTGCGTATTTATAGGAGTTTTCAATTGGGCCTAATTCCAATGCGATCTTTGTGGATTCCAAAGTTAGTTGGCCCATCATTACCCGTTCAAGTCGCGACCTCAATTTCCTTGTCATGACCTCGATCTCACGTCGCGACCTCGAAACGCGTCTATGCGACCTTGGCCGATCATTAATGATGCCGGCGACATCATTCTCTGTCGACGCCGACCACGTCGCCTGCGAGGCTTCACATGTTGCTCGATGTCCGCGGCGTCATTCTGTATGCGACATCAACTAAATGAAATGCATCTTTCAAGCGATATCTTACGATATCGCGATCACCGGTCTCTTGTCGCTGACATCTCTTTATGTCTACGTAGATTTGATCACAGTCGTTTGTAATATCGCGCGACCTCGATATCATGTCAGCGACATCACTTCTCGAGCTTCAAACTTCAAGCGGCGAGGTCGTGTCGCGACTTGATCTTGTCAGCGAGATCAACTTATGGCTTGCGATCTTGATGGCTTTTGGTGCCGTGACCCGATATCTTGTCGTGACATCAACTACGTGAAATTCGGCTTCCAATGGAATCGCCGATGCCAGCGACCTCTATCTCTTAATACGTGGCGGCCCAGTTCATTTCTTTTCAGCTTTTATCTGATGGTTCATGATGTCGCGACGGTGATCTCTTGTCGCGACATCGACTTGAATTCTCACAGGCCTTCAAGCTGGATTTGCTCTTGGTGGCCGACAACAATCTCTTATCGCGACCTCGACTCAAGTCTGCGGGTTTCAAGCGGTTTCTCATGATGTCGCTATGTTGTCGACATCAACCGACACGCGATGCTTCAATCTGCCGCCACTTGTATCTTTCCCTTTACTGCCTTTGCCGTGAATGACATCAACCTTGTCGCGACATCACTTCATGCCTCTACAGTCTCAATCGGTTCGTTCGATGTCATTATCGTTATCTTGTCGCAATTTCACTTTATGACTCGCAGCTTTGAACTCGTGGTCTCGATGTCACGATTTCATCTCACGCCGCGACCTCTCATTTCTTTACAAAATTTTCTCACGAGCAAGTCCTACGCCGCGACCATCTGCGGATCCATGTCGCGACCGCATCATATTTTTCCACTCTCGATGTCGTGACCTCATAACCTGACTGTGTGAACTCCCAAAACTCGCACATTAGTTAGCCGCTTGCTTTCATTTCTCGCCCCGCTATTTTCCTCGCATTTTTACTCCGCCGCCATCGTGATTTGACCCGCATTTTCTTTCTTTCTTTTATACTTCCCGCAAATAATAAATTTGGTGAGTTTTCATATCTCTCGCATCTTACTTATTCCTTTTTACATTAAAATCAACAGAAAAATGGACTAAAAATAGATGACTTTTAAGCTCATCACCCAGGCATAGAAAAGATAGAGACGTCACTCGGTTCATATGGAAGAACATTGTTTGCTCGGCTCTGGGTGATTCAAGTCAACAGATCAGATAATAGACCATAGTTTGACAGCCTGCATACCGGAGACTTCACAGAATCGAAAATACGGAACTCCGCATCCTCCCCAGATCCTCAAAACAATGGCCAAGCTGAAGCCTCTAATAAGGCCCTGTTAAATGCCCTCAAGAAACGGTTAGATTCCGCTAAAGGAAAATGGGTGGAAGAACTCCCCGGGGTGCTTTGGGCTTACAGGACCACAGCTCGAAAGCCGACCGGTGTCTCTCCCTTCGTGCTCACCTACGGGATGGAAGCCATTATCCCTACTAAGATCGGTCTCCCTATCGTCCGTACAGCAACATCCGAATTAGCAAATGTAGAATCCACAATCAGAGAGCTAGACGCTAGTGATGAGCTGCGGGAAGTAAAGGCAATCCGACTGGCATCCTATCAACACCGCTTGGCGAACGCTTATAACAAACGGGTAAGGCCTCGAATGTTCCGACCGGGTGATCTAGTTTTGTAGAAGGTTTTTGAAAATACGGCAGACCCCAAGGCAGGAAAATTCCAACCTAACTGGGAAGGTCCATACATAGTCAGGCGGCTCGGAGAACCTGGGTCCTATGCTATATATACAATTGATGGAACTCCTGTACCAAGAATGTGGAATTCCATGCACTTAAAAAGGTATTATCAATAAAAAAAATATCTTTATTATCCACCACTGGTATATTTTAACGAAGCCCAATGCGTGGTCACCTATGTCCGGTGGTTGAAACCGACCGCCGACCCACCCATTACGTCCCGGGCTGGTCAATCATAACCGTGGCGCGGGAAACCAACCGCCCACCCAAATTAGCCGGGGACGGAAACCGACTCCACCCGCGGGCTTAGCCACGTCTGGTCAAGACCTATAAGTCCGTGGTACGGAAACCGACTGGCCTCGGCCCTGCCTAGCCACGCTTAGTCGGGTTAATCTATAATTTCAGCGCGGCGCTGAAACCGACGATTCCTACCAGCCTTAGCTAATGCCTAGCTAGTCAATCTATAAGTCCGCGGCGGAAGCCGACTGGTCTCGCCAAAGATACCATGACTAGCCGGGTCAAATTCAAGTCCGGTGGCGTGAAAACCGATCGCCCGCCAAAGATAGCCACGCCTAAATGGGTCAACAAACCCCGCGCCCAAAGGCTCTAGTTTTTAGCTCACCATCCAATCAGTTAAATTTGCTAATCTAGCTTTCTATCGAAAAATTCTACCTATCATGCATATACTCAAAATAAACCTTAAAACAGAAACGAGTACGAAGATCCGTCATAAACTTGTCCAAAAACGATGAAAGCAAGAGAAAAAAGAAATAATAAATTGTTTGGTGTGACATTTAAGCCTCGCCTTAACTCTATTCCAAATTTAAGGTCCGCCACAAGAGCCCCCTCCCCTTCGCCTCGTCGAGTTAACTACCTCCACTCCAACGGCAGATGGGCTATTCACTGAATGGTCCCCTTCGCTAACAACTACAGGATCCAAAGCAGAGGTAGCAACTGACGCACTTGGGGGGTAGTGGGGATTGGCAAAGAAATCCATAGTAAGCGGAACCGAAGGGTTCGACATGCCGTCCGGGATTTCTGGCTTACTCCCACATATTACGCTACGAAGACGAAGAACCATAGCCATAGTTAAAGAGCTTATCACTCGCTGGACCAAACGCTGCCTCCAAAGATTCCTTTTCGCGCTGTTTTATCCCCGGGCGCAAAGTCATCCTCGACGCTCGAAAGGCCTAAGGATCGAGCCACTTTCTCTCCGCTCAACTGACTATTCTCCTCTTCACCCTCTTTAGCCCCCGTGGCAGCCAACACTTCGAGAAGCTCCGCTGGCCAACCCACTTTCCGGCCGAGCCTCCCCACGAGCCTTAAAGCACGCCGAACCCGAGCAAGCCTCGTCCCACCGAGCACGGTGCTAAGGGCCCCCAAGCAGATAATCCTCGCCATAAGAAATTTCATGAAAGTCGCGTCTCTCTCGCCTGCCCGGCAAATTCTCTCACGACCCTTAAATTTCTCCAAATTAAGCGACGATATGCCGCCTTCTACTTTCTTCAAAGAGGCATTTTGCATTTCCCGACCAGCCAAGCCCGCCTGAACGTATAACCGCAATCGCCAAGATCTCGAGTCGGTTCGAACTCATGGTGTTGCAACGCCTACAGCCAACGGCAAACACGCTTGTAAAAGGACCTATTAAGCAACTAATGGAGAAAAGTAACAATGATGGACTCGCCCGAATAAATAACCCATCTTACCAACTCGGTAGATTGAACAAAATTGCGGTTCCGGACCTGTATTATGTCGTCAATAATCTGTAAGAAATCCTCCTTAGGGGTAGAAGCCGGGATAGGAACGGTATAGGTTTCATGGAGCCCCATGCCCCGAGCAGTCACCGGTACTTGGTACATGGCCGGGTACAAATCATTCAACCGATTGGCCATAGACTCCCCATGATGGAAGGGCTCCCAGCAACGCAGTATTTTTCTTACCTCCTCCTCCCCGGGGGCTGAAATCTCTATGTCGGGGGCTTTACCGATGGGAATGTAAATTATGAGTAATCACTGTTCAAGGTTGGTCTAGGCAGCCGCACCACATAAATTCCGGTTTGTTCTGTGATCCTTCGCCTTGATCTGAAGGCAGGATTATGTAAGACCCGAGAAATTCCAATTTCTGGAAAAAGGGCAAAATCGTAATTTTGATTACAAAATTGTAATTTAGGTTAAAAACTGCATTAATTTCTAGATCTCGGGATGGTGAAATGGATCAGACCGCTGAAATTGTCTCGAATCTAAAGGCACGCTGAGGCATCACCGCTCGGGTGTCAGAACCGATTTTCGGCGACGTAAAGGCACAGATAGCATGTACCTGCGTAAATTGTTAAGTGGTAAGGAGTAGAGAAATAATGAAAATGATGACCGAGGTAGTGCCGAAACACAACTGTAAGAGGGACATAATGGGCATTATAGAATTTGATTTTAAGTCACTAAAAGCCAAATTAGCAAATAGTGACTTGTCTTCTTAAATGAACCAAGGCAAAACGTGAGAACCAAGCTGGGGAGATGCAAGGATCTTCAAGCTTGAGGTAGAGTTTTAGAGAGAGAGAGCACTTCTCTCTAGGTTTGCACACGATCCGACCGTTGGCGGACTTCGGGGCGAGAAGGGAAAACGATCTACGCGGAACAGGCTACGCGTGGACTCCGGTTTTAGTGAGTTTCTTCAAACTCCTCGAGGTAGGATTTCTCCCTACTTGGGTTTTATCTCCCATTTTTAGTGTTTTCGAACGCTCAGCCACTGGATGCCATTAGGGGCCGGTTGATCGGTCCCAAACCTTGGGACCGAATGAATATAAAATTTTGAGACTGTGTCGGAGCAAACTGTAGTCAGGCTTCCACTACGTGTGGGTGTGGAAATGGTGTTTAGTGGTTCAATCATGTATCGGGTTTGATTCAGGGCCTCAGAGGGCTGTGGAAATGGTTCAAAATATGAACCGAGGATTATTTGAGTGTTGGGAACAGTAAACCCTAGGGTTTTACTGTTCCTAGGAATAGTGACCCAAAAATGTATTGGGAAAATCAGATTTATTAAGTAATTCGAATCAATCGCTGTGTTTGAACATTAACCTGCTAGCTAATTTTGGTGTTTGAAATGATAAATTACATAATATGCTTCAGGTGATTTAATTTTATGTTATTTAATTTTATGTGAATATGTGCATGCTTACATATTTGCATGTGATTAGACTTTATCGAAATAGCATAATATGTATTCCATATGCACTGAACATCCTAGGACCATAGGAGTTAGTGGCTGAGATGATCTTGCCGGAGGATAGTCTAAAATATAAACTATTGGAGTGGTAGTTCATTAAACCAATAAATATCAATCGTCGGAGCGGCCCAATTGATATTCATCGGAGGATAGTCCACAAACAAGTAATATATCAATCGTCGGAGCGGCCCAATTGATATATATACATCTGAGGGTTGTCCACTAATAAAATATTATTAATTCTCATACAAGGCTTAGCGAGCGTGAGAAGCCTGAGGACTCCTGATCCGAAGGGTCATGTAGACATTCAAGGGTGATCATGCATCGCTTGAACGTGTGTTTACTTTGGAACATTGCACCCGCACTTAGGTGGTGAGTAGCCCACTTGGGCATTCTCCCATCGAGCTTTAGCTCACCCCGTCGTGGGATCCCCTTTCACGTGTGCATGTGGAGTCAAAGGCGAGGAGACTCGCCATCCTGTAGACCGTGATTAGAAGAAAGCCGAAAGTCAGGGCTTGATGATGTTTACATGTATTAGAATTCTCTAATTTTAATATATGTATGGTTTAAGAGTAAAAACATATTAACTCTTGTAACTATTGGTTATATAGTTGGATTCATAGGTGGTATGTATATTGAGTTTTGTTTATGGGCCCAAGTGGCCGTATTACTCATGTGATTGGATATATTGTATATATTGGACTGTTTGGGACAGGTAAATGCAAAAAGTTATTTATGAAGCCTCCAGATTCAGTAGAGCTCTCCACAAAGGAGACTCGCCGATTGCGGAAAATGTCAAGTTAACCGACATTCACGAGTATTCCTGCCGACGGTAGTCAACGAACCCCTGCCATGGGCGCCACAAATTGCACGAGCTTAGGGTATACGAATACCTAGGGAGCTCGTTAGGGTATCCCATCAAATAATTCTGTGGTATGATGTAGGTTAGTAAGGAGATTACCAGAAGGCACGAGAGAGAAATTAGAACACTGCATGTGTTTTGATTTTGGATGATGGATGTGTAAGGATTTGACAGTTTATAACATGTGTGATCATTTGGTTGTTCGTGAATGGTGTGTTTGCCATGTCAGAGGTGAGTAGTGAAATGATGTGTGCTTGGTGATTAGCACATGAATGTGTAGAAAATATGTCGAAGCTGTATGTTGCATAAAAACCGGAAAAGAAATGAAAAGATTAAATCTTATAAATTTATTTAGCCTATTGTGAGGATGAAAATAATTTTCTAAGTCAAGAAAATTCGAGGAAAAATTTTTTTTTACGAATTTATTGGAAGGAAATTAAGAAAAAGGAGGCAATAAATTTTTTATAAATTTATTTGAGTATTAAAGTATGAAAAAAAGAGAGAAATGATTTTTAGTGATTTTAGTGATTTTTCATACTCCTGGAATTAATGGAAAAATTTTTTTTTTTGGCAGAGGTTGAAATCATACTGCAATACAAAAATGTTGTATTGTGGTGCTGGTGTGCCCGCGCGCTTCCCCGCCCACGACACGGGGCCGGGGGCGCGCCGCGACATGACGCCGGGCCCCGGCGGAAGACCGGCCGGAGGCCACTGGCCACGACACGACATGGCGCAGGCGCTCGGCGGGTGAGCTAAGACCAGAGCCACGATACGCCCATGTCGGGCTCGCGACACGCCGCCCGCTACGACACGGCCGGGCCAAGGGCCACGATACGGCCACTGTGCGCGCACCTGGGCGTGCCTGGGTGCCCAGTTTGGCCACTGCGCCCATGCACCCGACCTCGCGACCGTTTTCACTCGCATTGTTTTTGAGTCGCCGTTTGACCTTATTATGAACATCACTATAATGAAATTTTTAAAAATAAAATAAAATGATATTAAGTAAATTAATTAAAAATAAGCAAAAATCAATTAAAATTTGATAAAAATTTCGAAAAATGCAATTTTCAAAAATAAAATTTTTGTGGTTGTGGATAAATTGTTCTACATTGCTTCATAAATGTAGGAACTTGCTGGCATACGCTGTAATCGTGTTTGATTAGTGTCCTGTCATGGTTTATGCCTGAGATAATTGTGATTGTTTATCGACCATGTTGATTGTGTAGATGGCTAGTAGAGGGCGAGGACGCCGAGGACGTCCACGTGGCGCCGGTCAGGCACCACCGACATATGATCACCGCCGCATTTGACCGCCAGCCTTGTTGAGGCTTCGTGGTGTCGCAAATGCCAAGCACAGACCTGCCAAGGTGGCAGATAGTCGTGGAGGTCCTAGTAACCTCCAGAGATCTCGAGCGCACCTCACCCTCCGACATTTATCGTGGAGGAGACCCGATGGTGGTGTACTCCATTATTTATGCAGATAGAGAAACGCATTGAGGCTGTTATGGAGATCACTCGATACTACTGTGGTCAAGCAATGATATTCCATCTGTAGGCGAGGCCCGAAAATGGGTGGAGGTGGGTTAGGACTTCAGAGACCTGTGAGGCTATGACACGGGCAGAGCCTGTGAGCCGCTCATGAGCAAGTATTTCCAGAGACCGCGAGACATGCCAAAGCCTCAGAGTTCCTGCTCAAGCAGAGAGATGATGTACTGATGGACTACGTGGCTCGATTCACTCAGAGTTAGCCAAATTTATGATGACTATGTGGGCCGTACATGGCCAAGGTTGAGGTTCAGGAATGGACCGAGATTGTCCATCTCGTGCCAGATTGTGATCGCCTGGGAAGGACATGGATTCTATGTTCGGGACGACCCCGAATCTTCAGAGAGAGATATGGAGGATGCCCGAACACCTGGATGCGAGTAAAGCAAGGGTGCAGGAAGGACAAATGTACCTCCGCCTCGTGTGAACGTATAGAGAGCCTCTAGTCTCGCGAGGATCTCAGAGTCACCCGCCATCCGGCTAAGGACGTATGAGAGTTGCCGGTTAGCAGACGGGGATGAGAGTTGCTAGTCAGCAGATTGTGACGGTGTGTTTCCATTTGGCCGCCAGAAATTGGACACGAGACTCGGATCAGCTTCCTGTGAGACGTGTGGGATCCCGGTTTTGGGACATCACCGTCCCGGCCAGAAAGGCATCAGAGAGGATACAAGACGCTCCTCCACAAGACAAGACAGCCATGAGGAGCCACCACGGCTTTCAGTGGAGCCACACCTGCAATTCCACATTTCATGTGTAGGCCCGAGAGGCCGAGCACAAAGAGGCAAAGGACGAGGCCCAGCGCAGTGGACTCAGGGGTCTGGGGGGCGGTCTACGCCGTCACACCACAGCCGAGTCGCATCGCCCAAATATGCTGCGGTACGCTGGCTTATCTCGCCTACGGGCTAGAGGTTATTTGATTCCCGTGCTCAGATTCATCTATCACGCATCAAGCAGATCGAATCGGCTTAGAGGTCGAGACCTTAGAGGAGCCCTTTTATGTGAGTTCTCCCCTAGGATTAGTGATGCAGAATATGGATGATATATAAATGAGGTTGCGCAAATGGAGATCCTGGACTCCCACTCTCACAAGGGACCCGGGCGGACCAGCCGACATGTTAGAGTCTCGGCTGTCATCCCCGGATGGATCAGCCGACTGTACCTACGTGGTCAGCATTCGATCAGAGCGCAGGGAGAGTTACCGCCTCACACGCCAGGATGGTACCCTAGTGGTATTTCAGGAGACAAGCATTTACTTTGGCCCGACAAGATAATGAGTCTAGGTGTCAGGATTGCCATGGGTTATTAGCGAGCCTTACCTCAGAGGGAATTATAGGGAGAGACTGGGACTCGATCTACCTCCACAGTATGCGATCATGTGGATGCTTTCTTTTTCCAAGGAGTTACCTCGACTACCTCCACATAGTGGTGGTAGACTTTGGCATCGAAGTTACACTGGTATTTCACCCATCTCTATGACTCCGCATAGGATGGCACCCGCTGAGTTGCAGGAACTCGTAGTCCGCCATGGAGCTATCGACAAGGGGTTCATTAGACCACTTCACCATGGGCGCTCTGCCTATTTCTCTATAAGAAGAAGGACAAGACCCTTCGACTGCGGTATTGATTATCGACAATCTGAACAGGTTACGATTAAGAATCGATACCCGCTACCGAGGATTGACGATTTATTTGATCGGGCTGAGAGGAGCCGAGTCTACTCCAAGATGACCTTCGTGACTGTTACCATCACCGAGGGTTAGGGATATAGATATTCCTAAGACAAATAAGCCGACGCCAAGCAGGGCACTAAGGGAGTTTACTATGATGCCCTTTGATTGACAAATGCGCCTAACCGCATTCATGGACCCCATGCATAGGGTATTCTAACCCTATTTAGACTGCCTTGTCGTAGTCTTCGTGGATGACATCTCGATCTACTCCCAAATGAGCGGGAGCATGAGTCACCGCCTGGGAGAGAGAGGCCAATTACAGCTTGTCGAGAGATCACCACTATCGCCAAGTTCAGTAAGAGTTCACATTGAAGTGAGATTTTTGGGACACGTATTGTCAGCATCAAGAGTGTCACGACTGCAGAAGGTCGGTAAAAGGATGAGTCGGGAGAGGCCGGGTCGGCCTTCGAGACAATGAGTTTCGGGATTGGTCAGCATTACAGAGATCCACAGGATTTCTCAGATTGGCAGCACCTAGTACTAGGTTGACCCCTGAAGGAGGTCAAGTTTGAGTGGGATGACCGGATGCGAGGGAGGCATTCCAGAGTCACAGGAGACTCTATCAGCCTCCCATCTTGATAGTCTCAGACAGGGACAAAAGGCCACAAAGTATCAGGATGCCTTCGAGGGCTCTGATCGGGATGTGTTTCGGATGCACTGGGAGGGTAGTAGCTATGGTTCTCGCGCCGGAAGAACTCACGAGCGTAATTACTCCCACACACGACATGGAGTCACGTGGCTCACGAGTCTCGCCTCAAGACTGGGCCAAGCCACTACTTATACCTGGGTGAGGAGTTCGAGGCTGTTCTGCACTTTACAAAAGTACGGCATATTTTCACGCAAATGGCATCTCAACATGAGGCAACGCAGATGGATGAAGTTCCTCGGAGGATTATGATCACCTTGCATTACCATCCGTAAGGCAAATGTGGTGGTCGATGCACTCACGAAGTCACGAGGAGCTTTGGCCAAGCATGCCTTTCCTGGGAGCGGCAGATGTCAGACTGCTGACAAGCTGGGGCTGGCCAAGACAAATGAGCAGACTCAGGTACTCATTGGAGCTTAGTGGGCCACGCCTGCCTTGTTGAGCGCAGTGATTGAGTCCCGGGCGGACGCAGAGATAGTGTCCATCAGTGACAGAGGCCAGCCAGTACGCAGACGAGGGCTGTGACCGCTCGCAGATGGTAGTCTTCGAGCATAGGGACTCGCAGTGGTTCCCGCCTGACCGACTGAGACAGGAGATTCTCAGAGTTTCACCGTCTCGATTTGTCGCAGATCTCGTGTGGCACAAGATGTACCAGATCTTCGTCGCCAAAAGATATCTGAGCGGGACGAAGAGACACGTAGGGACCCTTGCTCGACCGATGTCTCACATGTCACAGGTGCCAAGACCGAGCACCGTAAGCCAGCAGGCTACTCACCATCGAGGTGTATCGAGTGGAAGTGGGGAGCACATCACGATGGACTTTGTGACCCACTTGCCACTCTGACGCCAGCAGGCGACGACGCGGTGCATGGGTGATAGTGGACCGACCACGAAGTCGCACATTTTCTAAATTCGTGCACGACCTTCGCCTTGAGAGATTCCCCGTTTGGCTGTACATTCGTGAGATAGTCCGACTACATGGAGTACCATTATCTATAGTGTCGGATAGGGACCCGAGGTTTACGGCGCACTTTTGGAAGAGTTTCCATAAGGCTATGGGCACACGGATGACTATGAGTACAAATAGCCCACCCTCGTATTGCATGGTCAGCCCGAGAGGACTATATTAGACAGAGGACATGCTACGAGCATGCTAGTCCCGGATCATAAGGGTAGCCGGGAGGAGCATTTGCTCCTAGTGGAATTCTCCTACAAGAACAGCTTACTGTGCAAGCATACGATGGCACCGTGATGAGGCTCCTATATAGAGGCCATGTGATCACCATATGTCGGGACCTGAGGTCGAGAGCTCCATCACCGGTCCCGATTTGATTAGGAGACACCTCCGAGAAGGCGAGCTGATTACGACAAATAAGCCTTCCTCACGCCCCTCTCGTGAGCCTACGTAAGAGCTATGTGATGCACGACGCCGACCCTTAGAGTTCGAGGTTGGGGATCATGTCTTCTAAAGGTTATGTCAAGAGGAGCGTCGTTCCAGTTTTTAGCTATCGCACGGCTTCATCTGACCTTTCGAGATACCTGAGAGGGTAGGCACGGTCGCTGCACTCCGCTAGCTACCACCCAAGATGTCGTGTCCACGAGGTGTTTCACGCCTCCATGCTCCTAAGTACGCACCGAATCCAACTCATGTGGTGGATCGGGGGACAGATCGAGGTCGGCCACGCACGGACCTTCGATGGCGGACCGTTGGCGCATCGTTGATACCGTGGATCGTTTTGCGACGCAAGACCGCGAGGCTAGTGAAGGTACTATGGAGACACTATGGAGTGGAGGAGTTCACGTGGGAGCGCAAGGACACGATGCGGGCCACCTATCCCTTCTTGTTTAGGGATGAAGGTACGTGGTTTAGTTGTTTAGCAATTAAATAACTAGTTTACATGTATGGTACAGTACACGTTGCATATGCATGTGAGTGTTTATAATTGTCTTGAATTTCGGGACTAAATTCCTTTTAAGGAAGGGAGAATTTAAGACCCTAGAAATTCCAATTTCTGGAAAAAGGGCAAAATCGTACTCTATCACACAAAATTGTAATTTCAAGTTAAAAATCAGTAATTAATTTCAGATCTCTGATGGTGAACGGATCATACCGCTAGAATCGCCTCGAAATCTGTTACGCAAATTTCATAATTTTCCAGATAACAGTTTCCAAGACATTTTTCGAGGCATCGTCGTTTCTAAAAGTTGTAAACCGATTTTCGATGCTAATTTTAAAGGCACAGATAGCATGTACTCATGCAATTATAAGTGGTATGAGTAGAGAAAATAAATGAAAATGGATTGATCGAGGTGAGCTTCAACATCAAACTGGGTGTTATGGACATAATGGGCATTATAGAATTTTGATTTTAAGTCACTAAAGCCAAATTAGCAAATAGTGACTTGTCTTCTTAAATGAACCATGCAAAAACGTGGAGAACCGCTTGGGGAGATGCAAGACCTTCGTTTGAGAGAGTTTTGTAGAGAGAGAGCACTCTATCTCTGTGTTTGCACACGATCGACCACACGACTCGGCGGTATGAAAACGATCTACACTGAATAAAGCTACAAGGTGGACTCTAGCTTTTTATGAGTTTCCTTCAAACTCCTCGAGGTAGGATTTTCTCACTTGGGTTTTATTCATTTTTAGTGTTTTTCGAATGTTTGAGTCGACATGCCATTAGGTTGGAAGCATCGGTCCCAAACCTTGGGACCGAATTAATACAAAATTTTAAGACCAAAGCGAGCACCTGTAGCCGCTCCACTGGCCGCTGGTGAAAATGGTGTTTAGTGGTTTGAATCATGTATCGCTGGATTTGAGGCTTGGTAGTGGTCGGAAATGCGGGTTCAAAATATGAACCGAGGATTATTTCAGTCAGGAACAAGAAACCCTGTGGTTTTACCGTTCATAGGAATAGTGACCCCAAAATGTATTGAAAATTCAGAGCCAGTTAAGTAATTCGAATCGAATTGTTTTGTGTTTGAACATTAGCCCAAGTTAGCTAATTTTGGTGTTTGAAATGATAAATTACATAACATGCTTCAGGTGATTTAATTTTTTATGAGAATAGTGCATGTTACATATCTTCAGATGTGATTGGGGACGTTATCGAAATAGCATACATGTATCCATATGCACGGGGAACATCCTAGACCATAGGAGTTAGTGCATGAGATGATTCTGCCTCGAGGGTAGTCTAAAATATAAACTATCGGAGGGTAGTCCACAAACCAATAAATATCAATCGTCAGAGCTACCATTTTGATATTCCACCTGAGAATACCATTAAACAAGTAATATATCAATTGTCTGAGCGTTTCAATTGATATATATACATCGGAGGGTTGTCCATCAATAAAATATTAATTCTCATACAAGGCTTAGGCGAGTGTGGAGAGAGCTTCTGTGAGGACTCTGGATCTGAAGGTCATGTAGACATTCAAGTAGGATCATGCATCAAGCTGAATGTGTTTACTTGAAATATCAGACCGCACTTGGGGTGGTGAGTAGCCCACTTGGGTGGCGATTCCCATCGAGCTTTAGCTCACCCTGCCGTGATCCCCCTTTTCACAAGTACAGGAGCGTATATGAGACGCCCATCCTAGAGACTGTGATTAGAAGAAAAGCTCTAGTCAGAGCTTGATGATGTTTACATGTATTAGAATTCCTCTAATTTTAATATATGTATGGTTTAAGAGTAAAACATATTAGCTAACTCTTGTAACTATTGGTTATATAGTCGATTCATAGGTGGTATGTATATTGGAGTTTTTTGTTTATGGGCCCAAGTGGCCAGACATTTGGCGTGATTGGATATATCAGATATACTGGACTGTTTGGGATGTAAATGCAGCATGATAAGCCTCAGATTGGGGTGTAGCTCCGTACAAAGGAGACCCGCCCGACAGGAAAATGCCGTTACCCGACATTCACGAGTACTCCGCGGTTGACGGTAGTCAAAGCCACCCCGTTATTAAGGCCATAAATTATTTGAAGGGCTCGCAGAGCCGGATCATCCTCATTCGATTCGGACCGTTCGGGCCTCGACCACCTGTTGGTTTTCAACTGTGTGGGAGCCTGGGATCGCACCGCCTGGCCCCCCAATCACCACCAACAAATAGGCCGATCCTGCTCAGAACCGGGTCAAGCTCCAGATCTACAGATGGAACAGGCGTGGTCCACCCCCACCGAACTTACCTACCACTCCTCTCCGAGCGGCGTAATGGTCGAGCAACCCCGCCTCCCTCTCTATCTGCTCTTCCTCTTCTAAATCTTAGGGGTCGTCCGGGTGGTTAGGAATCCAAGGAAAAAAATCTTCAGACCTGGACCCTGGCGTGTCCCGACGCTTAAACGCCTTCTTACGCTTGATCTTCTACCACCGGGGCCGCCTAGGCTACTCGCGCAAGGAGTGAC
Organism: Tetrastigma voinierianum; assembly: GCA_016808115.1. Taxonomy (NCBI): domain Eukaryota; kingdom Viridiplantae; phylum Streptophyta; class Magnoliopsida; order Vitales; family Vitaceae; genus Tetrastigma; species Tetrastigma voinierianum. The sequence goes on along the minus strand of JAEQBH010002328.1, from coordinate 63,896 downwards.
GAAGCCGACCTTGCCCACCGAATTCTCGATCGCCAGCCAGATGATGAATCAGACCCCGACCAAGACGGCGATCGTGATAAACTCCGGGCTCCTTATACCCGACTCGACGCCGACTTCCAAGTCCCGGGAAGAGCTAACATTGCCAGAAGCAAGACACCGTACATCAGCAAGCACAAAGTGTTCCCCCTCCACGACATTCGAAGGCAGCGGCCGAGGGATAATTGGAAGGGTATAGGGAGCCGAATTGTTCCTTACGGCGGAAATATTCTCACGTGTAAGAAGAACTTGACAATGGCGCTCCCACTCGGAAATCTTCAAAAGACGCCGAATCTTCTCTATACTCGACTTCTCCACCCACTTCACTAGCCTTCCCCTCCAAGCCTTACTTACATGCGTAACCAACAATTAGTACATTACAATACCAGAGTAAACACAAAGCAAAGCCGCCATAACTACGGACCTGGGAAAGACTAGGATCGGTTGACATTAAAAGGCAACCCGGGGGAACCTGGGGTCTCATCCCAAGGACCCCTCACTAACAACGCCCCTTTTTTCTCTATCTTAGGCAAGTCGGGAGCCCGTTCACAATTTGGAGCCGTGGACTCAAAACTGACATGGACATCCGTCCACCCGACCCTATGTTTAACATATAAATGATCAAAAGCTCCACCAACGTAAGGTCAAGCTGGTACAAGTGGTTCAGCATGCAACAACCAACCAAAATGAGTATCACGTTTGGATGAATTAGAGTCGGCGGCGCCTGAGTAAAATGAAGGAATCGTTTGACCATGGCCTATCAGAAAACGCAAATCCGCCCCGCTAAATGCTCGTGGGTAAAAAACACACCGCAGGTTCCCTGCTCAAAGTGTGTGACTATCCGCCCTCCATCAACCTAAGGTCGACAGCCACCGGCACTTCGCAATACACCTTTAGTTCCTCTATCGTCATAGACGCAATGATATTGCTTGCAGAAGGTTTCGCTCGGGGTCGTCCTCCTGGACGACCACTCGTGGAAGTTTCCTCCCGACCCCTCACCATTTTGCAAGCATATCACAAGGAGAGGAAAAGGTAAATATTAAACCCTAGGCACCACTAAGCGAGGTAAGGCGAATATGTCACTACCTCAAGCGATAGAGCTCAAGATACTGCTGAGACTTTTCTCCCAAGTCTTTAACAACCAGAGACGCCACCCACCAAGGGCTAACAAGATCGAGAACGATGGGGCAATTGAGCGGCAAGCAAGATCATATCAATAACTCGCGCAAAGAAGAAGGAACCAAGTTGGTCACCGGAAGGAAAGAAGACGAATCCAAAACAACATGCCAAGGAAAAGGGTGCAACTTAATGATGCCTGTCTATTATACCTCCACCTAGGGTACGCAGCCGCATTTAATGCAGAGGCGACCGATCGTATGCACAACATATCAACCGACGCGACAGTTCATACCCTAGGGCACAATAGGTTACTATGGGCCAAGCCCAAAGGCCTTCCTCTCAGCCTCGTAAGTCGACCCGTTAGTTAGTAATGATTGAACAGTCATATTTAGATACGATTATAGAACACTTGTACACAATTACGATAAGGCATGAAAATAGCAAGAAATTATGGTTTTATTAATATCACCAAAGAGGGTGTTTCGTAGTACATAGCAATGCTTGTTCTCGCTAAACAATACGCCACAGACATATGTAATAAACAAAGCATCCACGCTTAATCCGAGCCAAAAAAGATTGCCAAAGTCATAAAGAAGATGGTGGTGATGGGACTGAATCGGAAGTAGAAATCCTCCGTGCCATCACGAGAGCTAAGGAAGAAGAAAGGGAGAGGATGAGGCTGATCCAAATCTTGACCGAACCCCGCAAAGAATTGAATCTGGGCACCCCGATTCAGAGGTCGCCATTCAAGTTTTAGAACCACCCAAACGCCACTCCCAAAATATTTTCGACCAACAAACCATATGGTTCCCGACAAATCCATATCCGAACAACATGGCCAACCAATTGATGGCTATCCCACATCCTCTAGTCCCTTCGCCATAGAATCTTAATCATCAATCTAACAACTCTCCACCAGAAAAACTTGAGTAACCAGTGAGAAAACGAACTTCGTCATTCTCTCCTTTATAACCGCTTCGACTACCCAGTGTCTAATAACATCTAACACAGTTGCATAGAAGTTATAAAATTCACTAAGGAGAATTGCTTACATTATCAGGTCATTCCCCATGATACATTTTGTCAATCTTGTATTTCTTTTTCCCACCCGGACGTTTCGTTCAATTTCCCATTAGGAAAAGGGGGGGCATTGTGGGTACTTGGGGCCCAGGCCCAACCCCCATAGCAGGCCATAAAGATCGAAGAGTGTCGAAGGGAAAGTCTCAGCCCCCGGGGCTAAGTTCCCATGAGTGTCGTTGCCCCTTTGTCCGATATCTCCGTGGATTGAGCCCGCATAGTAGCCGGTCGATGAATGCCCTACCGGCCGCCCACCCGGCGCTTGGGGATAGTTGTCCACCCGGCACTGAGATAGTCGCCCACCCAAGGCCAATGGGGTATCATACCGACGACTCATTTATCTCAAAGGTATATTTTCCCCGAGCCAGCTTCTCCTTGCAATGTTGCCACCGCATTTCTATTTTACGCATTACAACACCATCTATGAATTGACATCGTCGACTCCGACGAAATAGGGAAGTATTCACAAATATCATCCTTATCTGGAAAGCAGTTATTCACAAAGGAAACAATCCCCCTTTTTTCCAAAATAAGAGCTAACTTCCCCTACCATTAGGGAAAGAAATCGTCCACCCTACGGGAAAGATGGATCTATCTTCCTTCATAAAAGGTAGACTTATCACACCAAAGACGGTACGCATTCACGATCTAAGAATTCATTTTCTTTCCAGACTTTGAATCTCTCAAAGATCACTTACCATCTGGAGGCGATGGATCACCTTCGCCTTCGTGGCCGCTTTGCAGTGTCGCTACTAGATTGGTGAAGCACTGGTGAATGCCACGAAGATCCATTGGCTCCCAGAATTCAGGAGACCACAATGGTGACATCATGATATTTCAATCGTTACAAGCATGCAATTGATCCAACAGCTTGTAGCATGATAATGTTAGTTAACAACAATGTGATCAAGATAACTAAATATTTCATAATGACGAAACTATATTAATGGTATAAATAGAATATGACAATGTACATGGATAATTATGTAAATTTGAAACCGACAACTATATGCTCATGGGCACAATATTTATGCCCACAAAGATTAGTTCCCAATTAATGCATATAAAGTGTCAAAGAAATAACATAATATAACTTAAAGACAACAAATATATGATTTAGATAACTAAATGTTTGTAATGACCATATACTAATAATATAAATAATACGCTGAAAGTACATACATAATGATAAATTAGAAGCCAACAATTTATGATTGTAGGCATAGCATTACTTCCTGATAGGTTTGAAAATAGGCGCCGCAGTGCCCACTCAATTAGGCCCAAAAGGAGAGCAAGCCCCATAAAACACCCAAGCCCTGAAGGCCACTCTAAACGTGCCCCACCCACTCACCCCAAAGGCCGATGATACGGATAATTGGGAAGGCTCACATCCTGCAAATCAGACTAAATCTCACCAATAAGGGAAACAAGATAATTCTCAATAATATATTATCCTGCAAATCCAATCAAATCTCACCAATAAGGGAAACAGGATAATTCTCAACAATATATTATCCTGCAAATCCAATCAAATCTCACTAAAAAGGAAGGAGGATAATTCTCAATAAACTATTCCTTCAATATCTCTTCTTTAAACTGATAAAGGCAATAAATATCCCATCCAATGGGAAAGCAACTCTTACTACCTCAAATCGGGGAATAATGATACACTATGTACTGTGGCCACCCCAGCGGTGAAAGGTACGCACTCTTAGACGCATACTCATATGCAACACATTCCGCCTCTGCCAGCCTCTTTCTCGTGGCTGAATCGACAAGACTGAGCTGCCACGGCATAGCCCCGCCGACCCCCTTTTCTTTGTTCCCGCAGAGGGAGTTGCTTCATCCGGATCAAAGTGCCGCTGATCCCTCAATCCGCATTTGATCCGACACCCGTGATCCAAGCTCACAAACAACCCAGTCCGCCCGGCCGACCCCCACACGCTCCGCGCGTACCCCGCCCGTTGAAAAAGCATCATCGGCCATGGCTGCCTCGTGGAACGACGCTCTCCATAAACATAACTGATTTCGCCATCGATGGTATCAACCCAACACAAGCGTGAGCAACGCCAATCCGCCATGATGCGGATCCGCCAGCTACATTGCCACTGGGCGCCACGCCGAGCCACGCCAATTCAACGAGCCCGCCTACTCGCACAGCCACGCCGCTCAAGAGTCGGCTCACCAAAGCTACACGCCATTCGACTCGAACGTCAAGGGGGTCCCGCCAGGAGCCCAGTTGCTCACTTTGACGAGTTCCTCTACTCTGCACAGCCACGCCGCTCAAGAGCCGACCGCCAGCCACGCTATCTCGCTTGAACACCGCCATGTCCCGCCAGAGCCCCGCTTGCTCACTTCGACGAGTTCCTCTCACTCGCACAGCCACGCGCTCAAGAGTCGACCGGGCCAGTTACATCGCCATTCGGCTTCTGAACGCCGCCCAAGGCCCCGCCGCTGAGCCCGCTTGCTCACTTTGACTCAGCCCTTCACTTACACGGTGGCCACGCTGCCTCAAGAGTCAGACCAGCTCAGGCTACAACGCCATTCGGCTTGAACGCCGCCAAGGCCCCAAACAGGAGCCTGAAGGCTGCTCACTCTCACCAGCCTCACCTACTCCACACAGCTCACGCCGCCCCCGGTGAGTCAGACCCTTCACCAGCCACAACGTCACTCTCGGCCACAACGCCCACTGGCCACATCGCCACCCGGCCACAACGCCACCCGGCCCAATCCGCCACTCTACCAAATTGCCACCGGCCATATCGGGCCACTGGCCAATCGCCACTCGCCACATCGCCACTTGGCCATCGGCCACCGGGCCTCAATCGCCACCGGGCCACGCAACGCCACCCGCTCAATCGCCACTGCCCAATCGGCCACCGCCAACGCCACCGGCTCAATCGCCACTTCTACTTCAATCGCCACTGGCCATTGCCACCGGCCATCGCCTCACTACCGAACGCGCCACCGCTGCCACAACGCCAGAGCCAAGTAATTCATATTGACGCAGGCTCATCCTCAACTCCGTAATGACAAGCCCCTTACTATTCACAGCTGACGAGCCCTTCGCCGCACCTGCACGTGACCCGGCTCCCTACCATTCATATCGACAAGCTCCGCTCCCTCAACTCCGCACGACCGAGCCCCTACTATTCACGCGACGAAGCCCCCCGGCCGCGCCCGCATGCACGGCCCCTCCTCAGCTTCATATTGACGAGGCCCGCCCCCCAACCTCGTAATGACAAGCCCTGGCCATTCACAGCTGACGGCCCTTCGCCGCACTCCAAACGCATCGGCTCCTTCGCACAATTCATATCGACAAGGCCCTCCCCTCAACTCGATGGATCTGAGCCCCCTACTATTCACAAAGCTGACAGCCTTCGGCGCTCCACGTATCGGGCCCTTCGCACAATTCATATTGACGAGGCCTCATCCCTCCACTCGCATGGACGAGTCCCCTACTATTCGATATAGTGACTGCAGCCCTTCGCCGCATCGCATGCATCCCGGCCCTTCGCACAATTCATGATCACCAGGCTCATCCCTTCCACTGTGATGGACGAGCCCCTACTATTCACGCTGATCCGAGCCCTTCGCCGCAGACTCCGCATGACGGGCTCCACGCATAATCTATATTGACGGCAGGCTCGTCCTCAACCCGCATGTGGACGAGCCCCTACTATTTACATTCGACAATCCCTTCATCGACTCAAACGTATCGAGCTCCCTTCCTATTATTTACATGGACGAGCTCTACAACAAATTTCACCCTGACGAGTTCCCTCCCAACAAATTCTACTTGACGAGCCCTATTATCTACACCTGACGAAGCTCTTACAAACACTTCCACCCGACCAGCTCTTCCTAACAGCCCCACTGACGAGCCCTATTATTTAGCATGGACGAGCCTACAACGCCCACCCGACTTGAAGCCCTCCAAACAGCCTTCCCCTACTTGACGAGCCTCATTATCTACACCGGACAGCCTTACAATGCACTCACTTCGACGAAGCTCTTCCCAAATGTACTCTCTTGACGAGCTCCTATTATCTACACTCTGACGAGCCTTACAACAAATTTCCACCCGACGAGCTCTTCCCAACAAATTTACTCGACAGTTCCTATTATTTACATGGACGAGCCTACACAAACACCCGACGAGCTCCTCCTCCAAACAAATTTTACTCACGAGCCCTATTTTACACGGATCGAGCCTACACAAACACCACAAGCTCCCTCCCAACACTCTATCCGACGAGCTCCTATTATTTACACGGACGAGCCTACAACGCCCCACTCCGACGAGCCCTCCAAACAGCTCCCTACTCTGACGAGCTCCCACATTTACATGGGCGAGCCTACAACAGCCCCACCCGACGAGCTCCTTCCAACACCTATCCGACGAGCTCCCACATTTGCATGGACGAGCCTACAATGCTTCACTGACAGCCCCAAATTTTATCCGACGAGCTCCTATTATGTACACCTGGGACGAGCTCTACAACAGCTTCACTCGACGAGCTCTTCCCAACGTACCTACTGGATTGAGCTCCCATTATCTACACCCGACGAGCTCTACAACAGCTTCCACGACGAGCCTTCCCTAACAAATGACCCGACGAGCTCCTATTATGTACATGGATCTAGCTCTACACAATTTCACCCGACGAGCTCCCTCCCAACAATCTATCCGACGAGCTCCTATTATGTACATGGACGGCTCTACAACAAATTCCACTCGACGAGCTCTCCCAACAGCTCTTCCTCACGAGCTCCTATTATTTACACGGACGAGCTCTACAACAACCCACCCGACGAGCTCCCTCCAAACAAATTCCTACTCGACGAGCCCTATTATTTACAAGGACGCAGCTCTTACAACAGCCTACTCCCGACGAGCTCCCTCCCAACAAAATTCTATCCGACGAGCTCCTGTTATTTCATACGACGAGCTCTACAACAAACTTCCACCGACGAGCTCCTCCAAACAATTTTACTCGACGAGCTCCTATTATTTTCCATACGGACGAGCCTACAACAATTTCAATTCCGACGAGCCTCCTCCCAAATGTGTCTACTGACGAGCTCCTATTATCTACACGGACGAGTTTCCACAACGCCACTGACGAGCCTCTTCCCCAACGGCCTACTCGACGAGCTCCTATTATTTACACGGACGAGCCTATAATGTGCCCCACTCTTGACGCAGCCCTCCAACAAAATTTCACTGACAGCCCCCATTATCCACACTCCGACTAGCCTTACACGTCGCCCACCGACAGCCTTCCCAACAGCCCCACTCGACGAGCCCTATTATCTACACCTGACCAGCCTTTACAAACAAATTTCCACCGACGGCTCCCTCCCCAACAAAATCTTACTGGACGAGTCTCCCATTAGCTTAGACGGATCTAGGCCTACAACAAATTTCACCCGACGAGCCCTCCAACGCTCTTACTTTGACGAGCCCTATTATTTACATGGACCGAGCTCTACAACAATTTCCACCCGACGAGCTCCTCCCACGCCCATCCGACGAGCCCTATTACTACACGGATCGAGCCTACAACAGCCTACCCGACGAGCCTCAAAACTCTACTTGACGAGTTCCTATTATTTTACATGGCAGCCTACAACGCCCCACCGACGAGCTCCTCCCAATGCACTCTTATCTCGACGAGCCCTATTATTTGCAGGCTGGATCAGCTCTACAATACCACCCGAACAGCTCCTCCCCAACAAATCTATCCGACGAGCTCCCATTATTTACACCCGGGACGAAGCTCTACAATGAATTTCACCCGACGAGCTCCTCCAAACAGCTCTACTTGACAAGCTCCTATTTACATGGGCGAGCTTTCCCCATTAACAAGCTCACTCCGACGAGCTCCTCCCAACAAATTTATCCGACAAATCCTATTATTTGTACGGATGAGCTCTATAACAGCCTACCCGACGAGCTCCTCCCAACAGCCGATCTCGACGAAATTCCTATTATTTACATGGGCGAAGCTCTTGCAATAGCCTCTACCTCGACGAGCCTCCCAATGGCTTTACTCCGACGAGCTCCTCCAAACAACTCCTATTGACGAGCCCTTCAATTCTACACCCACTGCATCTGCCCTCCACAAACCCATTGACTCCAGCTCTTCCCCCGATATGACCCAGAGCTCCACCGGCCACCCGACGAGCCCCCACCGCCCTTCGCATGGACTGGCTCCTGCTTACTATTTCCATTGACGAGCTCTTCCCATCAATCAACATGGGCTAGCTCCTACTACGCATTCTGATGAGCCTTCATCAACAGTCCCCAATAACGAGCTCTTCCCATCAGTCAACATGGGCGAGCTCCTACTACGCATTCTGATGAGCCTTCACCAACAGTCCCCAATAACGAGCTCTTCCCAAGTCTTCGGCATTGACGAGCCTCTTCCCATCAATACATTACTGACGAGCTCAACTCAACTGTTCACTTTGACGAGTCCGCCTAGTCTACTCCGTGCAGTCACGCTACCCGAGGAGCTCGATCAGCCCCGGCCCAACCGCCACCGGGCCCACCGCCACTCCTGCTACATCGCCACCCGCCTCAATCGCCACGCCCAATGGGCCCCTCCGATACATCGCGCCCGGCCCAATCCGCCACTCGCTACACCACCTCTGGCCAACCCGCCACTCAGGCTACATCGCCACTCGGGCCCAACCGCCACCCCGGGCCTACAACGCCCACCCGCCAACCGCCACTCGGCCCAATCTGCCCCCTCGGGCCACGCCACTCCTACCAACATCCACTTCTGGCCACCGCCACCGGGCTACATCGCCACTGCATCGCCACGGCCAATCGGCCACTTGGCTACATCGCCACCGCTCAATCGCCACTTGGCTAACACCACGGCCCACGCCACTGGATACATTCGTCACCCGCCACCGCCACCGGCAACGCCACTCGACCAATCGCCACTTGGGCCAACCCGCCCCTGGCCAGAACCCGCCACCGGCCCAATCGCCACTGCGCCAATCGCCACCGGGCGACACACCCCACCCTTCCACACGGCATGCCGGGCCACTACGTAAAACCCCGCACGTTACCCCAACGACTAGAAACTTCAGGAAGCTGCCGCATTGCTCGCTAAAACCTCCTATAAAAATTTTCTTCTAAACTTATGATTTTATAAAATTTCTGGCAAAGATAATAAATGCGATATAGACATATCCCAAACTCATACATCCAATTTATTAATTACATCCAAAATATGGCAATTGAAGATACCAACACATTCTCACAAAACTACTCTACGTACATACATATGGTTCCATTATACATAATCAAAGTATTTTCCTACATAATATTCTTACTAACAAAGGATTGCAGACAATGTCGCACAAACCCTATTATGCTCCAAATAGCCTTGCGCACTTGTACTGAAAAATAGCGTTTTTAAATGGAAAATAATGAGCTAAACGAGCTCAAATGAGTGCGTATGCTTATAAAACGCTTTTGCTTTTCTCCTAAAACATCCAAAATGTAAAACTCTCTTAGCAATTATTTCCGTGCTTTTCTTTGCTTTTCAAGTTTCTAAAACTTTTCTTGCTTCGTTTGCTTTTGTACTTTTGCTTTGCGTTTCTAAAACTTTTCTTACTTGTCGTTGCTTCGCTTTTCTTTAAGCTTATAAAACTCTTATTGTTTGTTTCGTTTAGAAGTTTATAAAACTTCTCAAATTTCTTTTGCTTGCTTTCTTTATCTTGTTTGAAAAGTTTCTAAAACCTTTCACAAACCTTTGCTTTAAAAGTTTCTCAAAACTTTTTCTTATAAAAATGGAGCCCTGCCTCAACCGTATTCTTTGAAAATAAACGGAGCCCTGGGCTCAACCGCTGCTAAAACTCTCCCAAGCCTCTGGCATCAGAACCAATGGTTGATTTTTTCAAAACTCGTATATTATGCTTATAAAACATCAACCATTGGAGGCCTATTTTGCTTACTATACCTCTAGTGAACACGGGTTCGCACCGTGCTCTGGAAGGACCCGGGTCCGCATCACCTTTTTTTCCGCCGTGAATATGGCAGGAACCACCTGGTCGCCATCACCACACGAAGGAGCTCATAACCTGATATACCTGCACGCACACGGTCTCCTTTAAATGCATGATATATTGTCCCACGTTTGTCGAATCAGCAAAACTAAAAATGCATGTATGAGATCCTAACACCACCGCACGCATTTTAATACCTCCTCACCTGGGCTTTCTTGTTTAACTGTGGAAGGCCCGCTTTTTCACAAACATTCTTTTTGCTTGCTTGCTTGTTTCTTGAAAAATGGTTTTACAATTTAAAACCATTTACTTGCTTGCTTAAAAAATGGTTTAATTATTCAAAAACCATTTACTTACTTGCTTGCTTGAAAGATGGTTTACAATTTAGAAACCATTTACTTACTTTTCAAAAATGGTTTAACTCAAAACCATTTGCTTACTTACTTATTTATGGTTTTACGATTTAAAACCAATGCTTGCTTTTCAAAAATGGTTTAACTCAAAACCATTTGTTTGCTTTCTAAGTCATTGTCATTTCTTGAAATGGTTTGAACTCAAAACCCATGAAATACCAGTGTAAAGCAATTTGTAATAATAATAATAATAATACACTAGTATTTGGAAAAATGAGTTTAGAACACTCACCTCTTTGCTTGCTAAACTTGAGCAAAGTTCCACAACTTTCCCGCCTTTGCTTTTAGCCTACACACTCGATATATTAGATCACACACGTCAGCACAACCAAGCAATTTGCACACTTGGTGCTACAATTAAAATTTTCAGAAAATATGTGGGCCCCAAATACCATTCACAGGCATATGGCTAGATTCTAGACTAAAGGGACTTTCCATATAGTCTAAAACACCCGAAAAATACTGGAATTTCGTCCGACTATTTGAATAAAATCCTAAATTTTAACTAAAACAAATCAAAATAAATTCCGAATTCACTCGGATCAACTCGAAAATAGTCCCAAAATTTCCTAAAATTTCCTAAAAATTCCTAAACTCAGCCTAAAAATTTTGGGACTGAATTTATGGCCTCTAAGAATATTCCAAGCCATTATATAGTCTTTAGGCTCGAAATAACACAAGTAGGAAAATTTCCTACTCTTCGAGTTTGACTTAAAAGCTAAGATTTTAGTGTCCACGCGCAGCCTCGGCCGCGTAGAGTAATCCTTTACCTACTCGGGTCCGGTGTCAAGGGACCACCAGAATGGCGCAGATCCGAGAAAACTAAAATTTGGGTTTTTCACATATTTACCGAATGCCGGTGAAATCCTCGTTTTGGTACTCAATGCTGCGAGCCCTCGGGTCACAGAGCACTTTTCGTGTTTATCCCGACGAACCGTGACGGCCTCATTTTCATAAATCAGAAAGAAGATTTGAAAAGATAAAAATCAAAAATCTCTCCGATCGACGCGCAGCCTTCCGGCCGTTTTCTCCTGTCGCTAAACTTTTAAGTTTGGCTTGTTTTTTTTTTTTTTTTTATCCAAGTGGGACCCACGTGTCCATTTATTCCACTTAGTCTCGTTTCAAAACTAAACAAATTATTTTCATTCCTAAGCCAATTTTTATTTATCCTAATTGAATATTCTTTACATATTTGCCATTTTTCGGAATTTTTCAAAAATTCCGTTTTCAGGTTTCACTCTTTATCCGTCGCCTAGAAATTCGTAAAATATTCCGACTGTCTCGGAATTCAACGAAACTTTTCTAGGTCACTAGATTTTGCGAGACGAACTTAACAAGTACCGCTTGGTCATCCGAGATCTGTGAGAATTTTCGAGACTTCCCCAAAAATTCTGGCAATTCATTATTATTAATTTACTATTTAAACTTCCATTAATTATACTTTCACCCTCAACTTTCCTTAATTGCAAATCCAACTTTTGAAATTCCTACTATGGCCCATCTCTAACTTAATTATGCCTTACATATCCTTTTGCTAAATGACAATTTGTATTCTGCTAAGTACCAAATTCCTGATTCCAAAATTTATAATTTCCTAATTTCATCCCAAAATACTACAATGACACTCTGGAGACCGAGATAATAATCCCACAAGATCACGTAGACTGCACACTTCCGGACGGCGTTACAAAATCCCTCCCTCCCAGAATATCATCCGAAACGAATAAACCAACTCAGCTGAAAGGAAAATACCTCCCATCCGAAAAAAATAAAGCTGAGCAGACTGACGGCAGATCCGAGCCTCCGTTCCCAAGTAGCGGCCTCCCTCACGATTCTTCCATAAGACTTAACTAATGGAATCACTTTGCTTCTCAACACATGTTCCGTGATCTACAATCCGCACCTGTCTCTTCACAGGTCAAATTCTCCTTTAACCGGTGACTGTCATTCTCTCAATACATATGAAGGGATCCGGGATATATTTCTCAACATTGATAAGCATGGAATGTATCATGAATCCTTGACAACCTCGTAACTTCACTTGTAAGCTACCGGCCCTACTTTGCTCATAATCTCATAAGGTCCTATATCTCGTGACTAAGCTTGTCTCGCTTCCGACCCCAACACACCTTCCAAGGTGAAATCTTCAAAAAGACTTGGTCACCTATCTCACTGTGTGGGGCTCCACGTACGCTTGTCCGCATAACTTTTCTGCTCATCTCATCTTTAGGTTATCGCGAACAACTTTCACTTTCTCTGAAGTGATCTGTACTAGTTCAGGGCCTACTAGTCTTCTCTCACCAACCTCATCCCAACACACTGGAGTCCTACATTTCCTACCATATAGTGCCTTAAATGGAGCCATGTCTATACTGGCCTGATAGCTGTTGTTGTAGGCGAACTCCATGAGTGCCAAATGAGTATCCCAACTCCCCTTGAATTCCATCACACAAGCTCTCAGCATATCCTCTAACGTCTGAATGGTCCTCTCTGACTGCCATCCGTCTGGGCATGAAATCGCCAGGCCGAAATGTAGGCAGAGACTAAAGTCGCTTGCAACCAGCTAAAACCTCGATGTGAACTCCGGGTCTCAATGAAACTATCAAACCTGAACCCCATGAAGTCTCACTATCTCATCCACATATAACCGCTCAATCTTTCCAAAGAATCTCAACATTAACCCGGTAGAAAATGAGCAGACTTCACAATCGATCAACCATCACCTATATAGCATCATGTTTCCTCTGAGTCCGCGTGGAAGACCTGCCACAAAATCCATAGTAATCTTCTCCCATTTCCACACTGGAATAGGGAGTAATCAGATCTTCCCCGGCCTCCGATACCGCTTTCACCCGCCGATGTGTTAGGCACCCGGAAACGAACTCGCTATCTCTTTCTTATCCCATTCCACCGCAATGTTCTTCAAAGTCCTCAGACATCTTGGTACTACCCGGATGCATAAAGATACGTAGATGAATGTGTTCTTCCATAATGTCTCTCTTCAGCCGCCCATACCGCACGCATTCTCCTGGGTCCTTTCACTATCATGCCATCATCTCTAATTTGAAACTCTGCTTTCTTTCCTTTTTCTATCTCTTCCTTAAGCTTAATCATCTGTGGATCCTGCGACTGCCCTGCTAGAATCTGATCCACTAAGAGAGGTCTAACATGAAATGTGGCTAACAAGGCTCCTGAATCCTCAACCTCCACTATCACCCCTAAAGCTCTCAGATCCACCAATAGTGGAAGGTAACCTGATCTCATGTGAGACAAAGAACTCTCTGGTCTCCTACTCAAGGTATCTGCTACGACATTGGCTTTTCCTGGATGGTACTCGATAGTACAGTCGTAGTCCTTAATCAACTCAAGCCATATTCTTTGCCTCTAGGTCACTCTTTTGGGTGAAAATATATTGTAAGACTTTTTATGATCCGTGAAGATCCTACAATGAACACTATATAAATAATGTCTCCATATTTTTTAGTGCAAACACGATCACAGCTCTAAGTCGTGTGTGTAGTAATTCTCCTCATGTTTCTTTAGTCGTCTAGAGGCATATGCAATCAATTTATCATTCTCGCATCAAAACACACAACCAAGGCCTTGCCTGAAGCATCACTATAACCACAACCATCTCTTCCATCGGTAAAGCGCAAATCGGAGTCAGCTTTGACCTACTCTTCAACTCTTCAAAACTCTCGTCGATGCATCTACCCAATCATACTTAACATCTTTCCTTGTCACTGGGTCGCTGGGTCGCATCTTGGAGAACCCCAAATAAACTTCCTATAATACCCGCTAAACCAAGGAAGCTCCTCGACCGACACATTCTTTTGGTGGTTTCCACCTACCAACGCTTCTATTTTCTGGATCCACACACCTTCATCACCGAAATCACATGACTCAGGGAATGCCACTCGTCGAATGGCCAAACTCCACTTGCTCAACTTGGCATACAACCTGCCTTCCTTAGTCTGCACATAACTCGTGTTCAATGTTCCTCTGAACTACCTGAATACACTAGGATATCATCAATAAAACTATGACGAACCTATCCAAATACGGCTGGAATACTCGGTTCATCAAATCCATAAACGTTGTCGGAGCATTAGTCAAACCAAATGGCATCACCAAAAACTCATAATGCCCGTAGCGTGTCCTGAATGCAGTCTTAGGTACATCACTCTCCTGCACTCTTAACTGATGATACCCCGACCTCAAGTCTATCTTCGTATATACTCGAGATCCTCGAGTTGATCAAATAACTCATCGATTCTAGGGAGTGGATAATGCATTTTCGCGGATGGCAACTTTAGACCAGATGCCCAGACCATACGTCAACCCCATCTTTCTTTCACGAAGAGAACTGAGCTCCCCATGGGGATATGCTCCTAGCCTGGATGAATCCCTTTACTTAATAATTCTTCAACTCGAGCCTTAAGCCTTCTCACTCTACACAGAGCCATCCTATATGGAGGAATGAAATGGGCTCACTCCCGGGATCAAATCAACGGTGAACTCCACCTCCTTCCTCGAGTAACTCAATATCATCCTGAAAAACACCTCTCGGGAACTCTCTAACAATCGGAATCTCATCCAATATAGTTCTCATTCCCCGTCTCCACCACATGCTAGATAAATCTAACAACCTTACGCAGCATTTTCTGTGCTGTCATGGCGGAGATCATACAGAAAGATAACTCTCTACGTAATCCTTTGAACTTTACCTCCAATTTCCCTGGCCTATTCATCTTTACTTCCTTTTTATAACAATCTAACGTGGCTCTATGGCGAGATAGCCAATCCATACCGAGAACCACATCAAAATCCCTCATATCTAAAGCTACAAGATCCGACTGAACTCCCGTCCTCAATCGAACTCTACTATCTCCGACTACTCGTCATGAGTAACTGATCTCCACTGGAAGTGGACACTCATAATGCACTTCTAATGGTCGGGTCTCTATCCGAAGCGACCTAAGAAAATGCTTGGATGTGCAAAATGAATGCGTAGGGCCCCGGTCTACTAAGGTATATGCACTGGCGATCAAGGATAGAAATAATACCAAGGACTACATCCGGAGCCGCATCCGCATCTCGTCGGGGTCACAAGATATACCCGCCCGAGCGCGGGCCCCATCTCGCATCCCGGGGGGCACCGGCCTCTACCCCACCACGGCCACCCCGCCTACGGCTGCCAGCCCCTCCGCCCGGGAAACCTCTCCCGACGACCTCGCTTTGCTCATCCTAGTAATCGGGTAGCTGTGACCAAGGCTACTAATGTTTCAAAGACCAATCACCGAGGGCACTCCCCTAATGAAATGGCCTTCCCGGCCACAAGTGGAAACACTCTCGAATCGACCTCCTACACTCCCCATGGTGTCGTTTCGACATATATGACATACAGAGGAATAATTGGTGCCAATGCTAGCAACCGGGGGCTCCACCGATCCCTCGACCAGAGATAGCTCCTCACCCGCACCTCGCCCCTCAGAACCTCCGCTCTTGCTTTTCTTTCCGCTATAATCGGTCCCGAGCTTTGCTGGAAGTGCCTAGTGAATTCTCTTACTCTTGCTTTCCGCCACTGACATGGCTGCAGTACTTTGCTCAACTCTCGAGCGGCTCTACTAAGTCCCCAAATCTATTCCGAGGAACCACCGATAAATGCACTCGATACGTAGTCCCGACAAAACCTCTTGCACTTCAGACTCATCTACTTGAATGTATGGAACCAATTCAACTAATTCCGAGAACTCTTCTCATATTCTCGACACCGACATGTTCTTTTTGTTCTAATTTAAAGAACTCTCAATTTTTGAATCCTATGACTCGAGGAAAGAATCACAAAGGAATTCGCTTTAAATCGGGTCCCATGATATGCCATCGATGCCTCTCTCTACAGCATCCCACACAAATCCTTAGCCCCCGTTTTCCATCAACCGGAAAACAAGACTCTTACTCATCCGCAGCCCCATAACTCCATAAACCTTATTTACTCGGTTCAAACATAACTGTGTCGCTTCTAGATCACCACCGCCATCATAATGGCTTGGCACCCCGCGATTTTGTACTCATTAGGCCTCCGGGTTCTTCGAACACTCTACAGGTTGGTGGAGGTTCTTATTTGTGACAGTCATTATGGCTACTATCGAGCAATCGTGCCACACACGCTCATAGTAAATAATCTTGGCATTTGAGCTCCCTGCAGTGGCCCCAAATGGTCAGCCTAACCCTCTTTGCTAGGCTGATTCATAGGCGTATGGCGAGT
The DNA here is from genome assembly GCA_016808115.1 of Tetrastigma voinierianum. Lineage (NCBI taxonomy): Eukaryota > Viridiplantae > Streptophyta > Magnoliopsida > Vitales > Vitaceae > Tetrastigma > Tetrastigma voinierianum. The sequence goes on along the minus strand of JAEQBH010002328.1, from coordinate 46,955 downwards.
GGAGACCAGCTTCGTGTCATCTCCACAGTCTTCGCGGGGGCGGCTAAAACCCATTTGGAATAACTCTCTGGGGCGACCTCGTCCTCTACGATAGTCTTTGTAATTACCAAAATAAACCATTTGTGCTTTGACTCACTTCATATGTATGTGCTCTAGAAGTTTGAACATGCATGGTTGCCAATACCAGTAACTCGTCTGCTGCTTAGGTGGTATCATTTTCCTCAGTCCTGAGTCATTGTATACAACCTGCTCGTACCACCTTGGCCCCACCGCTCGGTGGGCGGCGTGCGCCTCCACAATCGACCGTTACCTCTAACGACTAGAAACTCTATGAAGCGAAGCCGTATTGCTTGCTAAAACCTCCGATAAAAAAATTTTCTTTTTCTAAACATGATTTTATAAAATTTCGACACTCTTGACTGCATATAGGACATATCCCAGAATCCTGTATACATCGATTTGCACTATGTCAAAAATATGGCAATCAGCATACCAACACATTCTCACAAAACTACTCTACGTACATACATATGTTCCATTATACATAATCAAAGTATTTTCCTTACATAATATTCTTACTAACAGCACTTGTACAATGTCAGGACAAACCCTATTATGCTCCAGCGTCTTGCGTACTTGTACCTGGAAAATAGTTTTTAAAATGGAAAATAATGAGCTAAACGAGCTCAGTGAGTGTATGCTTTTATAAAACGTTTTGCTTTTATGGAAAACATCTCAAAAATGTAAAACTCTCTTTTGGTATTTTCGAAGCTTTTCTTTGCTTTTCAGTTTTCTAAAACTTTTTATTTTGTTTGCTTTTGTGCTTGCTTTAAAGTTTCTAAAACTTTTCTTTACTTTAACTTGCTTGCTTTGCTTTTCTTTAAGCTTATAAAATAACATTGTTTGCTTCTTGAAGTTTATAAAACTTCTCAAGAATTTCTTTAACTTGCTTTCTTTATCTTGTTTGAAAGTTTCTTAAACATTTCACCAAACCTTTTGCTTTAAAGTTTCTCAAAACTTTCATAAACAGGGTGACCTCGAGCACGTTCTTTGAAAATAAAGCGGGAACTGGGCTCGGCCGTTTTGCTTTAAAACTCTCTCAGGAAGCTTTGGGCGGCCAGAGACGATGGTTGATTTTTCAAAGCGTATATTATCAGCATAAAACATCAACCATTTGGGCTATTTTGCTTACTATACTAGTGAACCGCGGGCTTGCAGGCTGGCGGGTGCGGTGGGACACGAGTCGCATCACCTTTTCGATTGAATATAGTGGAATTGACACGAATTCGCCATCACCATAATTTAGTTAGAGCTCATAACCTTATATGCTCACATGCGTGCCTGGGTCTCCTTTAAATGCATGATGTGTCCCTACGTTTGCCGACCAGGCAAAACTAAAATGCATGTATGAGATCCTAACACCAGTGTGCGGAATACCTCGCCCAGGTTTTCTTGTTTAGAACTAGGAAGGCTTTGTTTCACAAACATTCTTTGCTTGCTTGCTTGCTCTTTGAAAAATGGTTTACAATTTAAAACCATTTGCTTGCTTAACTTAAAATGGTTTAATTATTCAAAAACCATTTACTTATAACCTTTGCTTGAAAGATGGTTTACAATTTAAAAACCATTTACTTACTTTTCAAAATTGGTTTAATTCAAAACCATTTGTACTTACTATTTATGGTTTTGATTTAAAACCAATGCTTGCTTTTCAAAAATGGTTTAACTCAAAACCATTTGTTTGCTTTCTAAATCATTGCTTGCTTGCGAAAATGGTTTGAACTCAAACCCATGAAATACCAGTGTAAAGCAATTTGTAATAATAATAATAATAATACACTAGTATTTGGAAAAATGAGTTTAGAACACTCACCCTCTTTGCTGCTTGCTAAACTTGAGCAAAAGTTAGCAACTTCCGCCTTTCTTTTAGCTCTGCCTCGATATATTATTAGATCACACGTCGGCCACAGCCAAGCAATTTGCACACTTGGTGCTACAATTAAAATTAAGGAAGAAAATATGTGGGCCCCGAATACCATTCACGGGCATATAAGCTGGTCTTAGACTAAAGGACTTTCCATATAGTCTAAAAACACCGAAAACATTTACGAAAAATTCTCTTAGGATTTGTTTGAATAAAATCTGAGAATTTTAACTAAAAAACGGTCAGCTTGATCGAGTCGGCGATGTCAGAAAATAATCTAAAGAATTTCTAAAATTTCTAAAAATTCTAAACTAGTCTAAAATTTTGGGAATTTGAATTGTAACCTCTAAGAAATATTCCAAGCCATTATATAGTCTTTGAATAGAAATAACACACAAGTGAGAGAAGAATTCTCTTCTTGGAGTTTGTGGCCAAAGATTTTAGTATCAGCGCGTAGCTCTCGTCGCGTCGTGGCTACCTCTTTGGAGGGTCCGAGTCACGGACCACTAGGATATGGCGTAGATGCGAGAAAAACTAAAAATTTGGGTTTTTCACATATTTACTGAATGCTCGGTGAAATCCCTCATTTTTGGTACTCACGCGTAGCCCTGTTGCGTAGAGCACTTTCGTGTTTATCGGAAAAGCCAGTAAGACGGTCGGATTTTCATAAATAAAGGGAAAGAAAATTTGAAAAGATAAAAATAAAAAAATCTCTGGGCCGGTAGCATGACTTCGCGTCTTCTCCTATTGCCAAACTTTTGAGATTGGTTTGTTTTTTGTTTTTTTTTTATCCAAGTGGGACCACGTGTCCATTTATTCCACTTCTTAGTCGTTTCAGCCAAAAACAAATTATTTTATCCGGTTCAATTTATTTATCACACAATTGAATATTAACACATATTTGTAGTTTTTCGAATTTTCAAAATTCGTTTTGGAAGTTTCACTCTTTATCAGTCGCTGAAATTCGTAAAATATTCCATTTGTCTCGGAATTCAACGAGAAACTTTTCTAGGTCACTAGATTAAGGAACCAGAACCTTGTGTGATCGGGTTTAGATCATCAGAGATCTGAGAGATTTCGAGACTTCCACGAAAAATTATGGCAATTCATTATGTATTTACTATTTAAACTTCCATTAATTATACTTTCACCCCCTCAACTTTCCTTAATTGCAAATCCAACTTTTGAAATTCCTACTATGGCCCATCTCTAACTTAATTATGCCTTACATATCCTTTTTGCTAAATGACAATTGTACCCTTGTTTTAAGTACCAAATTCAGTTAAAATTTATAATTTCTAATTCATCTCCAATACTCTGATATGACACTTAGTACTCTTATACACCCCTACGGTATCATGTGCTGTACACTCTCGGGGCAGGGTGTTACAACGGGCTACATCGCCACTCGGCTCAATCAGCCACTCGGCTCGGTCGCCATTGGCACCACATCGCCACTGGCTCAATGGCCCGCTCGGCTCTGGCGCCGCAGCTCAATCGCCACTCGGTACACATCGCCACTCGGCTCGGTCGCCACTAGAGGCTACAACGCCACTTTGCTCAATCGCCACTCGGCTCCAGTGCCACTCGGCTGCGCCACTCGGCTCCAATGTCGCCACTCGGCTACAACGCCCTCGGCTCAATCGCCCTCGGCTATCGCCACTCGGCTCAATCGCCCTTTCGGCTGCGTCATTTCGGCTGTCGCCGCTCGGCTCAATCGCCCTTTCGGCTCTGGCGCCCTCGGATCAGCTCGCCCTCGGCTGTCGCCCTTCGGCTACACCGCCCTCATTTCGTCGCCACTCGGCTCAATCGCCATGGCTACGCCGCCACTCGGCTCAAATCACCACTCGACTCAATCGCCCTGCGGCTACAGCCGCCACTCGCTCAATCGCCATGACTCGGTCGCCAGTTCAATTGCCACTCGGCTCGTCGCCCTTTCGGCTAAATCGCCACTGAGCTACATCGCCCTTTCGGCTAAATCGCCACTCGGCTGGCGCCCTTTCGGCTCAATAGTCACTTTCGGCTACATCGCCACTTGGCTCAATGCGCCGCCGACTCACAGCGCCACTATTTCGATTGTCACTCGGCACATCGCCCGCTCCATTCCTCGCGCCGCTCGGCTCAATCGCCACTCGGCTCGATCGCCACTCGGCTCGATCGCCACTGGCTACCGCCACTCGGCTCAATCGCCGCTCGGCTGCAGCCACTCGGCTCAATGCCTTGGGCTACGCCGCCACTCGGCTCAATCGCCACTCGGATCAGCGTATACTCGGCTACATACGCCACTCGGCTACATACGCCGCTTTCGAATTTTCGCGCCACTCGGCTGTCCTTTTCCTTCGTCGCCACTTTCGGCTCTGACGCCACTTTCGGCTCAATCGCCACTCGGCTCAATTGCCCCTCGGCTACATCGCCACTCGGCTCAATTGCCCCTCGGCTACATCGCCACTCGGCTCAATCGCCACTCGGCTCAATCGCCACTTTCATTCCTGGCTCAAACCAGTCGCCACTCATTTACCGCCCTTTCGGCTCGATCGCCACTGTTTACGCCGTACTGTTTCGATCGCCGCGGCTACATCGCCACTCGGCTCGATCGCCACTGGCTCAATCGCCACTCGGCTCAATGTTAGCCAGCTCGGCTACATCGCCGATCGGCTACATTGCCACTCTCACTCAATCGCCACTGTTTCCCTAACGCCACTCGGCTCAATCGCCACTCGGCTACGTGCTCGGCTCGTCGTCCTTTCAGTACATCGCCACTCGGCTACATCGCCACTCGGCTCAATCGCCACTCGGCTACAACGCCACTCGGCTCAATCGCCACTCGGCTCAATCGCCACTCGGCTACACCGCCACTCGGCTCAATCGTCACTTGGCTACATCGCCACTTTCGTCTCGTCATGCTGGGCTCAATCGCCGCTCGGCTACATCGCCACTGGCTCAATCGCCACTTTCGGCTACAACGCCCTCGGCTCGTCGCCTTCGGCTCAATCGCCGCTCGACTGCCGCCTCGGCTCAATGCCACTCGGCTCAATCGCCACTCGGCTACAACGCCACTCGGCTCAGTCGCCACTCGGCTCAATCGCCCGCTAGGCTCGTCGCCACTCGGCTCAATTGCCACTCGGCTGTCGCCCTTTCGGCTACATCGCCCTTTTCAGGCTACACTTCGCCCTCGGCTACATTGCCCTCGGCTGTCGCCGCTCGCGGCTTCTAGCGCCCTTTCGGCCGGCCGTCGCCGGCTACGCCATACTCGGCTGCGCGCCACTCGGCTCAATCGCCTCGGCTCAATCGCCACTGTTCACAGCGCCACTCGGCTGTCGCCGCTTTCGGCTACGCCACCGGCTCGGTCGCCACCGGCTCAATCGCGCTCGGCTACATCACTCGGCTCAATCGCCAGCTAGGCTACATCGCCCTCGGCTCGTCGCCCTTTCGGCTACATCGCCGCTCGGCTACAACGCCACTGTTTCTCGATGCGCCCGCTCGGCTATCGCCACTGACTCTGCGCGCCACTCGGCTCAATCGCCACTCGGCTCAATCGCCACTCGGCTACATCGCCACTCGGCTCAATTGCCACTCGGCTACAAAGCCACTCGGCTCAATCGCCACTCGGCTCAATCGCCGCTCGGCTGCCCGCCCGGCTCGTCGCCACTCGGCTGCCACTCGACTCGGTCGCCACTCGGTACATCGCGCTCGGCTCGATCGCCGCTCGGTTGCAGCCAGCCACTCGGCTCGGTCGCCACTCGGCTACGTCGCCGCTCGGCTCAGTCGCCCTTTCGGCTCGCGCCACTCGGCTCAATCGCCACTCGGCTCAATCGCCACTCGGCTACACCGCCACTCGGCCTCAGTAGTCCACTTTCGAGTATCGCCACTCGGCTACATCGCCACTGTTTCAGTCGCCACTCGGCTTCTAGCGTAACTCTGCTTTCGATACGCCACTGGCTCAATCGCCACATTCGGCTGCGCCCACTCGGCTCAATCGTCACTTGGCTACGCCGCCTCGTCCTGTCGCCGCCGGCTCATCGCCCTTTCGGCTACGCCATACTCGGCTCAATCGCCGCTCGGCTGCGCCACTCATTTCGTCGCCCTTTCGGCTTCCATCGCCCGCCGGCTGCCACGCCCTTCATTTCAATCCTGCCCTCGGATCAATCGCCACTCGGCTACGCCCTGAAGCTCATGCCACTTAACTCCCCTCGCCCTCGGCTCAATCGCCACTGCTTCCGCCATAGCTCAATCACCACTGTCCTAACGAGCTCTTTCCATCACCTGGCTGTGGACGAGCTCTGCCTCGATATTCATTATGGCGAGCTCTTCCCATCACTCCAACATGGGCAGAGCTCCTCCTCGATATTCATTCATACGAGCTCTTCACATCACTCAACACCCAGGCGACTCTTATTCTCATGGGCGAGCTCTACTTAGCGCTACTCAGGCCGGCTCTTCCAGTCGAGTTCACTTGGGCGAGCTGCCTTTCAGTGTTCGCTCAGCGAGCTCTTCCATCGGTTCGCTTGGGCGAGCTCTACTCAACCGTTCACTCGGCGAGCTCTTCCCTCGATTCACATGGACGAGGCTCACGCCAGCCTTCTCATTGACGAGCTCTTCCCACTTGATTCCATTGTGAGCTCTCTTCCAGATTCTGTAACAGGCTCTTCCCATGGCCAACATGGGCGAGCTCTGCTCGGTATTCTGCGGCGAGCTCTTCCCAATGGATTCTCGCGGGCGAGCTCTACCCACCTACTCGCGTGGCGACCTCAGCCCTGGCGGTCGGCGCCCAACCTAGGAAAATGATTGGTGACACATGTTGGCGATGGAGAACATCAACTTTCATTGACGACCTCAGCCCGAAAATTAAAGTCTGACCCCAGGAATCGGTCGGCTTCGAACAAGCTAGCCCACGAAGCCCTAGCGACTCAGTTTGACGAGCTTAATTTCTCAACTCAGACGCTCAATTTAGGCCATTGATTCAAAGGGAGCGTAGGTGACTGTCGGATATTACAGGAAGAAATGGCCTTGAGAACCCGAAGGTCATCATTA
>JAEQBH010002328.1:30000-32500 GCA_016808115.1 Tetrastigma voinierianum | reverse complement strand
TTTAAAATTTTAAATTTAAGTTTGAAATTAAATTTGAATTTAATTTAAATTAAGATTAAATTTAAAGATCCCAGGTTCAGGTTAAGTTTAAATTTGATTAAATTAAGATGTTAAATTAAATTAAAAATTAAGTTAAAGTTAAATTTAAGTTCCGGGTTGTTCGATTCGATGTTAGGTGTTGGGATTTAAAATTCGGGTATTCGGGAATTCCCATTTAGATTGATTCAGGAATTTCAGTTGTTAAATTAGTTGATTAAAATTCAGTTCGTTCAGGTGTTGATTTGAATTTTAAAATTTAAAATTAAAATTTAGAATTTTCAGAATTTTAATTAAAATTTAAATTAAAATTAGAATTTAAAATTAATTCTAATTTTAAAATTAGATTGATTAATTAAGTTTAAGGCCCCCAGTTTAGATTTTGATTCGAGTTCAGGATTCAGGACCCAGAGTTCGAGTTACCCACAAAGTTTAAAGGTTCGGGATTGGATTCGATTCAGTTTTAGTTAAGGTTATGAGTTTGGGTTTGGGGTTGGGGTTTTAGGGAGCAGGGTTTAGGGTTTAGGGTTTAGGGTTAGAGTTAGGTTTAGGGTTTGGGGTTTAGGGTTTGGGGTTTTAGGGTTAAGTTTGGGTTTAGGGTTTGGGGTTTAGGGTTTGAGTTTGGGTTTAGGGTTTAGGGTTTGGGTTTGGGTTGGGTTTGGGTTTAGGGGTTGGGTTTAGGGTTTAAGTTTGGGGTTTGGGGTTGGGGTTTAGGTTTTGAGTTTGGGTTCAGGGTTGGGGTTTGGGTTTAGGGTTTAGGGTTGGGTTGAGGGTTTGGGGTTGGGTTGGGGTTTGAGGTTTAAAGTTTAAGTTCAGTTTAGGGTTGGAGTTTAAAGTTTAGGTCCCAGTTTTAGGGTTGAGTTTAGGTTAGGGTTTAGGGTTCAGGGTTAGGTTTGGGTTGGGTTAGGAGTTTAGGGTTTGGGATTAGGTTGCAGGGTTCCAGGTTTGGGTTTAGGGTTTGAGTTTGAGGTTTGGGGTTGGGATTTTAGGGTTGGGGTTTAGTTTAGGGTTAAGTTTAGGGTTTAAGTTTGAGGTTGGGTTTAGGTTTAGGGTTTGAGGTTTGGAGTTTAGGGTTTAGGTTTAGGTTGGGTTTGAGGTTTGGGGTTGGGGTTTAGGGTTGGGTTTAGGGTTGGGGTTTAGGGTTTAGGGTTCCAGGTTTTAGGGTTGGGTTTAGGGTTTAGGGTTTTAAGGTTTAAGGTTTTAGGGTTTTACGGTTTTAGGGTTTAGGGTTTTGGGGTTTAGGGTTTTAGGGTTTTAGGGTTTGGGGTTTGGGGTTTAGGGTTTAGGTTTTAGGATTTAGGTTTTGGAGTTTAGAGTTTAGGGTTTAGGGTTTAAGTTTGGGTTTAGGAGTTTAGGTTTAAGTTTGAGGTTTGGGTTTGGGGTTGGGTTTGGGGTTGGTTTAGGGTTTAAGGTTTGGGTTTAGGAGTTTTTAGGGTTTAGGTTGGGTTGAGTTTGGTTTGAGTTTGGGGTTTAGGTTGAGTTGGGATTTTAAGGTTAAGTTTTGGGTTGAGTTTAGGGTTGGGTTAGGGTTTAGTTTAGGGTTTAGGGTTTGGGTTAGGGTTTTAGGTTTAGGGTTTGGATTTAGGGTTTAGGAGTTTAGGGTTTAGGGTTGGGTTTAGGTTTGAGTTTAGTTGGGTTTGGGTTTAGTTTAGGGTTTAGGGTTGAGTTGGTTGAGGTTGGGTTGGGTTCAGGGTTTAGGGTTTAGGGTTTAGGGTTTAGGTTTGGGTTGGGTTTAGGGTTTGGGTTTAGGTTGAGTTTGGGTTGGGTTTAGGGTTCAGTTGGGTTTAGGGTTGGGTTGAGTTGGAGTTAGGGTTGGGGGTTTAGGGTTCAGGGTTGGGTTTAGGGTTAGGGTTTTAGGGTTTAGAGGTTGGGTTGGGTTGAGGTTTAGGGTTGGGGTTGGGGTTTAGGGTTTAAAGGTTTAGGGTTTAGGTTTAAAGTTAGGGTTTAGGGTTTAAGGTTTAGGAGTTAGGGTTTATGGTTTAGGGTTTAAGATTTAGGGTTTAGGGTTTAGGGTTTGGGTTGGGGTTAGGGTTGGGTTTTTTAGGGTTTAGGGTTTGGGTTTGGTTTTAGGGTTTAGGGTTTAGGTTTAGGGTTTAGGTTTAGGGTTTTGAGGTTGGGTTTAGGTTGGGTTGGGTTAGGGTTTAGGGTTTAGGTTAGGGTTTGAGGTTTAGGGTTTAGGGTTTAAGTTTAGGAGTTTAGGGTTTAGGGTTTAGGGTTTGGATTTGGGGTTTGAGGTTTAAGTTTTAGTTTCAAGTTTAAGTTTAGGGTTGGGTTTTAGGGTTTAGGAGTTTAGTTGGGTTTAGGTTAAAGTTTAAGATTTAAGATTTAGGGTTTTAGTTTAAGTTTAAAGTTGAGATTTAGTTTAAAGTTAGATTTAAAGTTTAAGTTTAAATTTCAAGTTTGAATTTGAATTTAAGATTTAGGTTAAGGTTAAGTTTTGAGATTTGGTTTTACAAGATTTAAG
>JAEQBH010002328.1:17500-22500 GCA_016808115.1 Tetrastigma voinierianum | reverse complement strand
TTTAGGGTTCAGGGTTTAGGGTTTAGGGTTTAGGTTTGGGTTGGTTTGGGGTTTAGGGTTTGGGGTTTAGGGTTTAGGGTTTAGGGTTTTAGGAGTTTTAGGGTTTAGGGTTGGGGTTTGGGGTTTAGGGTTTAGGGTTTAGGGTTGGGGTTTGGGGTTTGGGGTTTGGGGTTTAGGTTTGGGGTTTAGGGTTTAGGTTTAGGGTTTGGGGTTTGGGGTTTGGGGTTTGGGGTTTAGGGTTTAGGGTTTGGGGTTGGGGTTTGGGGTTTAGGGTTTGGGTTTGGGTTTAGGGTTTAGGGTTGAGGTTTGGGGTTTAGGGTTTAGGGTTTGAGTTTAGGGTTTAGGGTTTAGGTTTGGGTTTAGAGTTTAGGGTTTAGGGTTTAGGGTTTAGGGTTTTAGGGTTTAGGGTTTAGGGTTTGAGGTTGGGTTTGGGGTTTAGGGTTTAGGTTTAGGGTTTGGGGTTGGGGATTTTAGGGTTGGGTTGGTTTAGGGTTTAGGGTTTAAGTTTGGAGTTTAGGGTTTAGGAGTTTAGGAGTTTAAAGTTTTAAGTTAGGGGTTTAGTTTAGGGTTTAGGGTTTGGGGTTTAGGGTTTAGGGTTTGGGGTTTTGGGGTTTTAGGGTTTAGGTTTGGGTTGGGTTAGGGTTTAGGGTTTAGGGTTGGGGTTCAGGGTTGGGGTTTAGGTTTAGGGTTTGAGGTTTAGGGTTTAGGGTTTAGGTTTAGGAGTTTGGGGTTTGGGGTTGGGTTTTAGGGTTCCCAGGGTTTTTAGGGTTTAGGGTTTTGGGTTTGGGTTTAGGGTTTAGGGTTTGGGGTTTAGGTTAGGGTTTAGGGTTGGGTTTAGGGTTGGGGTTTAGGGTTTAGGGTTGGGGTTTAGGGTTTAGGGTTGGGGTTTAGGGTTTGGGGTTTAGGGTTTGGGGTTTGGGGTTTGGGGTTTTTAGGGTTTAGGGTTTAGGGTTTAGGTTTGGGTTGGGGTTGGGGTTGGGGTTGGGTTCAAGGGTTTGGGGGTTTTGGGTTTTGGGGTTTGGGTTGGAGTTTGGAGTTTGGGTTTTTGGGTTTTAGGGTTTGGGTTTGAGGTTTAGGGTTTAGGGGTTTGGGGTTTAGGGGTTGAGTTTGGGGATTTAAGGTTGGGTTTAGGGTTGGGTTCAGGTTTTGGGGTTTAGGGTTTAGGGTTTGGGGTTTGAGGTTTAGGGTTTAGGGTTTGGGGTTTAGGGTTTAGGGTTTGGGGTTTAGGGTTTAGGGTTGGGTTTAGGGTTTAGGGTTTAGGGTTAGGGTTTAGGGTTTGGGTTAGGGTTTGGGGTTTTAGGGTTTAGGGTTTAAGGGTTTAGGTTAGAGTTTAGTTTGGGTTTAGGGTTTAGGTTGGGTTTAGGGTTTAGGGTTTAAGGGTTTAAGGTTTGAGGGTTTAGGGTTTGGGGTTTTAGGATTTTAGGGTTTAGGGTTTAGGGTTTTGGTTTGAGGTTTAGGGTTTAGGGTTTGAGTTTAGGAGTTTAGGTTGGGTTTAGGGTTTGGGGTTTGGGTTTGGGGTTGAGGTTTAGGTTTGGGGTTTAGGGTTCAGGGTTTGGGTTGGGTTAGGGTTTAGGGTTTAGGGTTTAGGGTTTAGGTTTAGGGTTTAGGGTTTTAGGGTTTAGGGTTTAGGGTTTAGGGTTTAGGGTTTAGGGTTTTAGGGTTTAGGGTTTAGGGTTTGGGGTTGGGTTAGGAGTTTAGGGTTTAGGGTTTAGGGTTTTAGGAGTTTGGGTTGAGGTTAGGTTTGGGTTTAGGTTTGGGTTTGGGGTTTTAGGGTTTAGGGTTTTAGGGTTTAGGGTTTAGGGGTTTAGGGTTTAGGGTTCCCAGGGTTTGGGGTTTAGGGTTTAGGGTTTAGGGTTTAGAGTTTAGGTTGGGTTTGAGGTTTTTAGGGTTTAGTTGGGTTGAGGTTTGGGTTCAGGTTTAGGTTTGGGTTGGGTTTAGGGGTTGGTTTAGGGTTGGGTTTTGGGTTGGGTTTAGGGTTGGGTTGGGTTTGGGTTGGGGTTTAGGGTTTAGGGTTTAGGAGTTTAGGGTTTAGGTTTGAGTTTAGGAGTTTGGGGTTTAGATTTTAGGGTTTGGGGTTTAGGGTTTAGGGTTTAGGGTTTGGGTTTAGGGTTTAGGGTTAGGGTTTGGGGTTTGAGTTTGGGGTTTAGGGGTTTAGGGTTTGGGGTTTAGGGTTTGGGTTTAGGGTTCAGGGTTTAGGGTTTGGGTTTAGGGTTTGGAGTTTGAGGTTTGAGGTTTAGGGTTAGGTTTGAGGTTTGGGTTCAGGGTTTAGGGTTTGGGGTTGAGGGTTTAGGGTTTAGGGTTTTGGGTTTGGGTTTTAAGGTTTAGGTTTGGGTTTGAGTTGGGTTCAAGGTTGGAGTTTTAGGGTTTGAGGTTTTAGGGTTTTGGGGTTTGGGGTTTAGGGTTTAGGGTTGGGGTTTAGGGTTTAGGGTTTAGGGTTTAGGGTTTAGGGTTTAGGGTTTTGGGTTTGGGGTTTAGGGTTTGGGTTTAGGGTTTAGGGTTTAGGGTTTAGGGTTTAGGGTTTTGGGTTTGGGTTTAGGGTTTAGGGGTTAGGGTTTAGGGTTTAGGGTTTAGGTTTGGGGTTTAGGGTTTAGGGCAGGGTTTAGGGTTTAGGGTTGAGGTTTAGGGTTTAGGGTTCAGGTTTAGGGTTCAGGTTTGAGTTTAGGGTTTAGGGTTTAGGGTTTAGGGTTTAGGGTTTAGGGTTTGGGGTTTAGGGTTTTGGGGTTTGGGGTTTAGGTTTTGGGGTTTGGGGTTTGGGGTTTGGGGTTTGAGGTTTAGGGTTTGAGGTTTGGGGTTTGGGTTTGGGGTTTCAGGGTTCAGGGTTCAGGGTTCAGGGTTCAGGGTTTAGGGTTTGGGTTTAGGGTTTGGGGTTTGGGGTTTGGGGTTTAGGGTTTAGGGTTAGGGTTTGGGGTTTAGGGTTTAGGGTTTGGGGTTCCAGGGTTTAGGGTTTAGGGTTGGGGTTTGAGGTTTAGGAGTTTAGGGTTTAGGGTTTAGGGTTTAGGGTTTTTAGGGGTTTAGGGGTTTGGGGTTTGGGGTTTAGGGTTTGGGGTTTGGGGTTGGGGTTTAGGGTTTGGGGTTTAGGGTTTAGGGTTTAGGGTTTGGGTTTGGGGTTTAGGGTTTGGGTTTAGGGTTTAGGGTTTGGGGGTTTAGGGTTTGGGGTTTAGGGTTTGGGTTGGGGTTTTGGGGTTTGGGTTTAGGGTTTAAGGGTTTGGGGTTTGGGGTTTGGGGTTTGGGTTTGAGGTTTAGGGTTTAGGGTTTGGGTTTGGGTTTGGGTTTGGGGTTTGGGGTTTAGGGTTTAGGGTTTAGGGTTTGGGGTTTAGGTTTAGGAGTTTGAGGTTTAGGTTTAGGGTTTTAGGGTTGGGGTTCAGGGTTTGGGGTTTAGGGTTGGGGTTTAGGGTTTAGGGTTTAGGGTTCAGGGGTTTGGGGTTTAGGGTTTGAGGTTTAGGGTTTGGGGTTTAGGGTTTAGAGGTTTGGGGTTTGGGGTTTAGGGTTTAGGTTTGGGGTTTTTTAGTGTTTAGGGTTTAGGGTTTAGGGTTTGGGTTTGGGTTTGAGGTTTAGGGTTTAGGGTTTGGGGTTTTTAGGGTTTGGGGTTTGGGGTTTGGGTTTGGGGTTGGGTTGGGGTTTAGGGTTTAGGGTTTAGGGTTTGGGTTTGGGGTTTGGGTTTTAGGGTTTGGGGTTTGAGGTTTAGGGTTTGGGGTTTGGGGTTTAGGGTTTGGGGTTTGGGTTTAGGGTTTGGGGTTTAGGGTTTGGGGTTTAGGGTTTGGGTTTGGGTTTGGGGTTTAGGGTTTAGGGTTTGGGTTTAGGGTTTAGGGTTTAGGGTTTAGGGTTTGGGGTTTAGGGTTTAGGGTTTGGGTTTGGGGTTGGGGTTTAGGGTTTAGGGTTGAGGTTTAGGGTTTAGGGTTTAGGGTTTAGGGTTTAGGGTTTTAGGGTTTAGGGTTTCGAGGTTTAGGAGTTTGGGTTTAGGTTTGGGGTTTGGGGTTGGGGTTTTGGGGTTTAGGGTTTGGGGTTTTTTAGGGGTTTAGGGTTTAGGGTTTAGGGTTTGGGGTTTAGGGTTTGGGGTTTGGGGTTTAGGGTTTTAGGGTTTGGGGGTTTTGGGGTTTGGGTTTAGGGTTGGGGTTTAGGGTTTAGGGTTTAGGGTTTAGGGTTTAGGGTTTAGGGTTGGGGTTTTGGGGTTTGGGGTTTAGGGTTTAGGGGTTTAGGGTTTAGGGTTTAGGTTGGGGTTTGGGGTTTTGGGTTTAGGAGTTTGGGGTTTAGGCTTTTGTTGTTTTGGGTTTAGGGTTTAGTGGTTTAAGGGTTTTGGGTTTGGGGTTTAGGGTTTAGGGTTGGGGTTTTGAGGTTTGGGGTTAGGGTTTGGGTTGGGGTTTAGGGTTTAGGGTTTGGGGTTGGGGTTTAGGGTTTAGGGTTTAGGGTTTAGGGTTCCCAGGGTTTAGGGTTTAGGGTTGGGGTTTAGGGTTTAGGGTTTTTAGGGTTTAGGGTTTGGGGTTTTAGGGTTTAGGGTTTAGGGTTGGGTTTAGGGTTTGGGGTTTAGGGTTAGGTTTAGGGTTGGGGTTTAGGGTTTGGGGTTTAGGTTTAGGGTTTAGGGTTTAGGAGTTTGGGGTTTTGGGGTTTAGGGTTTGGGGTTTAGGGTTTAGGGTTTAGGGTTTAGGGTTTGGGGTTTAGGGTTTGGGGTTTAGGTTTAGGGTTTAGGGGTTTGAGGTTTAGGGTTTGGGGTTTAGGGTTTGGGGTTTAGGAGTTTAGGGTTTAGGTTTAGGGTTAGGTTTGAGGTTTAGGGTTTAGGGTTTGAGTTGGGGTTTAGGAGTTTAGGGTTTAGGGTTTAGGGTTTAGGGTTTGGGGTTGGGTTTGGGGTTAGGGTTTGGGGTTTGAGGTTCCCAGGGTTTAGGGTTTTAGGGTTTTGGGTTTAGGGTTTAGGGTTTAGGGTTAAGGGTCTAGGGGTTAGGGTTTAGGGGTTTAGGGTTTAGGATTTAGAGTTTAGGGTTTAGGTGCAGGAGTTTGGGGTTTGGGGT